>JALDNG010001377.1:0-60793 GCA_024349245.1 Neodontobutis hainanensis
GGAGTGTTGAATTCATAGACAGTATAAGAGCTGGACATAGCAAGCCCACTTCCGGGTCTGTGCCTAATAGGAAGTAAGGGTTGGCTCCATCAAGCATGACCCCTATTGACATCCATTGAACAATCGGCGGCAATTACGAAGTGACTATTTTTGACACAGTCATCATTCTAACGCTGCCGCCTTTCTTTGAACACATTCTTATTATTCCCGTAATCGCTACATTGATATTTGTCACATAACTCATAATATTAAGATTAATAACTGACCTATCAGATGCCTCCATTCTGCTATGTCAGCTCTCGGGGGCGTGGCTGATCTCGCTCCCGGCATCTTGTAGTTTTAAGCTGCTCTCGGTAAAATATATACCGGCTATATAGGAACAGGAGAGAGACCCGTGGAGGCCTAACTATTTTAAATAGGGGAAGTTTAAGCTTTTTGCTACACCCAAATATTGTTTTTGGTTAGTCTTTGTTTTCCGAAGCTCTTTAGCCAGTATGTCTTCGTTTTTTGTTAATTAGTTTGTTATTTGCTGCTGTTCATGAATGGAGATCGCTTGCTGTTAGCGAAAAGCTAACGCTAGCTGTGTTTGATTTAACTCAGCTGATTTAAATCACTTTTTCATCGTAAAACTGCACTAAATGAACCACATTCCAGTTTCTAGGTGAGTACATTTTTGTATGTCTTAAAATACTGCTCAGAATATATACATTTGTTGTACGTTTGTTAGCTGACCCAAAGGTGGCTGCTAAAGGCTTAATTTAGCCTACTGCTCCACCGATTTTACGATAGGTTAATATGACACACTGGACCAAACTTGGTTAATATATATATATATATATATATATATATATATATATATATATATATATATATATATATATATATATATATATATATATATATATATATATATATATATATATATATATATATATATATATATATATATATATATATATATATATAGCTGGATAGCTCAGCTGGTAAGGACAGGGCTTTTCACACGGGGGACCCGGGTTCGAATCCCCCTCGGGGTGCTATCCAGTGGGGGTCCTTAGGCAAGACCCTTCGCGCTACTGCCTACCTCATAAAAATGGTGAGAGACAATAAATGCTATGAGAAGCCGGATCAGACGGCGACCGCCAAACAAGGTCTGCGTCAGGTGTTGGGGAACCAGAGCAACTTGATGACAAATGGGCTACTGGAACAAGAACAGGAACAGGAACAGCACGGAGATGGACGAGATGCGATAACAAGGCTCTGTTGGAATGCTACTACTCCAGTAACCCTAGTCAGAGGGGTTACATGAAGAGGATGTGGGATGAATGGTTACTTGAAACCCACAGTCCAGGCTTACACGAAGCACCTAGTAGCTCAGTGTTCCAACATCCACAAGCGGCAACTGCTATCACAACTTGAGATTGACGAGATACAACACAAATGCTACGGCAAGGGGGAGCCAGGACGAGAGGTCAGTGGGGAGCCAACGAGGGCTCCCCAACCAGAGATTGGGCACGAAGCCCCAATAAGTGCAATAACGCTGAACGAGGCAGCGACTGACCTGAAAGACAAGATCATGGCGAGAATGAATGAAAGGCAACCCGACGCCAACTACAACGGCTAAGTGAAGTACCATCAGAAAGTCTCCTAGAAGATGTGAATGCAGCATTAAGTGCGATCCCTACCACAACCATCACTGAAACCAATGAGCTGATATACACCTCAGCAGCAGTGATCCTTGAGATGCTTGGCTATAAGAGCAACCATGGGAACCATGATAAACAATACCCACCATGGAAACAAAGGCTGGAGGCTAAAATCAAGAAGGCACGGAGAGAAGTGAGCCAACTGACAGAGGCCAAGAAAGGTGCAATGAGAAAACAAGTACCCAATAGGTACAACCAGATGCCAATACCTGAAGCACTTGAAACTGCCAAACAAAGGCTCCAAGCCTTGGCCAGCCGCCTAAAGAGGTACACAAGAGAGAATGAAGCCAGAAGAATAAACCGGCTGTTCGCAACTCAACCTGCGAAAGTGTACGCTCAGTGGCAGGGTAATAATAACAGCAGGGCCGACCCACCAAGGCTGGAAACTGAACAATACTGGAAAAATATATGGGAGAGGGAGGCATCACACAACAGCGATGCACAGTGGCTGGTGGCTCTGAGAGAGGACCACAGCAACCTCCCTGAACAGAATCCAGTTACCATCACAGCGGCAGACGTTCAAGAAAGAGTCTCAGGTATGAAAAACTGGACAGCACCGGGCCCTGACAGGATCCACACCTACTGGCTAAAGAAGTTCACTGCACTCCATGAGCGCCTTGCAGCACAAATGAACCAGCTGCTAAGGGATGGGACGCACCCTGAATGGCTTACCAAGGCGTGCAATCCTGATCCTGAAGGATCCCACAAAGGGTACAGTCCCATCCAACTATCGGCCAATAACCTGTCTCTCCACAACATGGAAGCTCATGTCAGGCATCATCGCGGCTAAGATAAGTGGGCACATGGATCAATACATGAGCAAAGCACAGAAGGGCATCGGAAAAGAAACCAGAGGAGCCAAACACCAACTCCTGGTTGACAGAACAGTCACCCAAGACTGCAGAACCCGACACACCAACCTGTGCACTGCCTGGATTGATTACAAGAAAGCATATGACTCAATGCCACACACATGGATCACTGAATGCTTGGAGATGTACAACATCAACAGGACTCTAAGACACTTCATTGCAAACTCGATGAGGCTATGGAAAACCACCCTTGAGGCCAATGGCAAGCCACTTGCACAAGTATCCATCAAATGTGGCATATACCAAGGAGATGCTCTGTCCCCACTGCTGTTCTGCATAGGTTTGAACCCCTCAGCCAAATAATCAACAAGACTGGCTATGGATACCGACTCAGGAATGGGGCCACCATCAGTCACCTCCTCTACATGGATGACATCAAGCTATACGCTAAGAGCGAGCGGGACATTGACTCACTGATCCACACCACCAGGATCTACAGCTCTGACATTGGGATGTCATTCGGGCTTGAGAAGTGTAGTCGAATGGTGACAAAGAGAGGGAAGGTAGTCCACACAGAAGGGGTCTCACTACCAGAAGGAACAATAGCAGACATTGAGGATGGTTACAAGTTACCTTGGAATACCACAGGCAAATGGCAACCTTGAAGAGGTAACAAGGAAAACAGCAACTGCCAAATACCTCCAACGAGTAAGGCAAGTCCTAAGAAGTCAGCTCAATGGCAAGAACAAGGCACGGGCAAAACAGCTATGCCCTGCCAGTGATCAGATACCCTGCAGGAATAATAAGGTGGCCAAAGGAAGAGATACAGACCACAGACGTTAAGACACGAAAGCTCCTCACCATGCATGGAGGGTTCCATCCCAAATCCAGCACCCTGAGACTGTACGCTAGCCGTAAGGAAGGCGGCCGTGGACTAGTGAGTGTGAGAGCCACTATCCAGGATGAAACATCCAAGATCCACAAGTACATCAAAGATAAGGCCCCGACAGATGACGTGCTTAGTGAATGTCTCAGGCAACGGGGAGCAGCGGAAGAGGAGCTGGAGGAGGGACCATCATGGGAGGACAAACCCCTACATGGGATGTACCACCGGAACATAACTGAAGTGGCTGATATCAAGAAATCCTACCAATGGCTAGAACGGGCCGGACTGAAGGACAGCACAGAGGCACTCATCATGGCTGCACAGGAACAGGCCCTGAGCACCAGAGCAATAGAGGCCCAGATCTACCACACCAGACAAGACCCAAGGTGTAGGCTGTGCAAACAGGCCCCTGAGACAATCCAACACTTAACTGCAGGGTGTAAGATGCTGGCAGGGAAAGCATACATGGAACGCCATAACCAAGTGGCTGGCATAGTGTACAGGAACATCTGCACGGAGTCACGGACTGGAAACCCCAAGGTCAAAGTGGGAAACACCTCCAAAGGTGGTAGAGAATGACCGAGCCAAGATCCTGTGGGACTTCCAGATTCAGACTGACAGAATGGTAATGGCGAACCAACCAGACATCGTGGTGGTCGACAAACAGCAGAGGAAAGCCGTTGTGGTTGATGTGGCAATACCCAGTGATTGCAACATCAGGAAAAAGGAACATGAGAAATTAGAGAAATACCAAGGGCTCAGAGAAGAGCTAGAAAAGTCTTGGAAGGTGAAGGCGACAGTGGTGCCCGTGGTCATCGGAGCACTTGGGGCAGTGACCCCAAACTGGAAGAGTGGCTACAGCAGATCCCTGGAAGAACACCAGACATCTCGGTCCAGAAAAGTGCAGTACTAGGAACAGCAAAGATACTGCGCAGAACCCTCAAGCTCCCAGGCCTCTGGTAGAGGACCCGAGCTCGAAGGATGAGACCACCAGGAGGGTGAAGGACAAAGTATATATATATATATATATATATATATATATATATATATATATATATATATATATGATGTACGGTCATATCTAACCATCGATTTGTAAGGAATTAAACATCCTGCTCTTATAGTTTTAGTAAGATAATGTCTCTGGCTGAATATTTACTGTGTAGCTCACAGTAAATGCCATAATATAATCATAATAATTAGAAGTGGGCTTAATGTACTCTTTTACAAAGATCTGGGTTGTGTCATTTTGGTAAATACATTTGACACGTGCCTGTTTTATGAAAATAGATATTGTTCTCTCACAGATTTCCTAAAGGTGATGCTGAGGCTGATCAGAAGAAAGGCTCTTGTGGTGTGAGCACTTTGAAGAGGATATTCAGGCAAAGGTGGGCGTTACATTACACTACACTACATTAACCATTACACCTGCAATGCCCACCAACCTCTGAGACTTTTTACTCTAGAAAACACTTTCCTTACTCTGCAGTCATATATCTCTTGAACATTACTGTAGCTAAAGTGCATATGTGAGTTTTATATTTGTACATTTATCATCTGTAAATCATGACAACAGTCACAGGTAAATGTTTAAGCCAAAAATGACAGACAGGACCTCTGACCCAGTACTGTTCACATTAACTAAAGTATTATATTTATGCAAATGATAGTCCAAATCAAAGTCAACTATTTTCTGAAAAACAGTTCTTACGCACACAGTAACACAGTGAGCTGGTGAATAAAAACTAAGATAAGTGTTTTTTTTTCTGCGATTAACAGTACATCTCATGTTCAGAGGTGACCGGGCCCAACAGCAAGACTTGTTTTAAACATAACTTTTACTTTGTTGTCTGTTTTTGCAGAGCTCCTCTAGTTACCTGTCTGCTGCTGCTTTTCTATCGGCCCAGTCCAGTCAGGTCCAGTACTGTCCAGTCATCAGTCTGCTGCTCTGTTCTTCTCTGCTCCTGGACAGTTGACATAGCCCAGCCTCGTCTTCCTCAGCTTCATCCTACATCACATCCTGGTCCATCTACAACTTTAGCGTTTTTTAAAAAAACTTAAACAAAATAGAATCTCCGTTCATTTATGTGCTTCTAGGTTTGAAAGCATATATAAACTGTTTTTTAAGATCTTGAATCTGACATAATTTAAACACTTTGTTTTTAAGTGCACAGAGTTAATAACTTGTGAAAAAAGGCTTTTTATTTTTTAAAGAAATTTAAATAACATGAAAGTATATGAAAGCAAACAGATAAAACTTTAAATAATTTATTACTATAGTGTTATTTCTTTATTATGTTGTTATTTATTTATCTCATTGATGGACACAGAATTGACCCTAAGTACTGTGTATTAAGCAAATGCTCAGACACTTTCTACTTATACAGAGCAAAAAATTCAGCAACATGGTAAGATGTATTTAAGTTTTACAGAAAGTAACTCTTGGGCATTTTATTTAATTTAAACATATTCTGTTAGTATAAATCTTACCAGGTGAAAATGTAACTGATTTAACTGCTAAAAGGGGTTAGAAAACTTCAATTACGAGTTGATGGTTTGATTTTTCTTCTATATTTGATATGATACTCAGGACAACATGTTCATTACTGCAAAAAAAAAACAAAAAACAAAGTTACGCGCATTTAGAACAACCATACTTTCTTTTATATCAGTTAATGTAAGGGGATTGAATAACATTACAAAGCGTAAATCCATTTTTTTATTTTGTAAAGATCAGAAATCACAATGTATCTTTTTACAGGAGACTCATTCTGTTATGGACAATAAAAAATTTTGGAAAAATCAATGAGGATCACGCCTTCTTTGCACATGGAACATCACATTCAGCAGGAGTCATGATACTATTCAATAGATTTCAGGAACATAATGGATCATAAAAGATACTGAAGGCCATTGGTTAATGGTGGTTGTGGAGATAAATGACAAACGTTACATTTTAATATGCGTTTATGGCTTTAACAACCAAACAATCAATGTGAAGTTGTATAAAAAATTAAACCAACTTATATTTGAATGGAAAACAAGATATGATTCAGATAAAGTGATATTGGGAGGAGACCATAATATAGCCCCTGATTCATGGTTAGACCGAATACCTCATAGGAATTCTCAACATGTATATAGCGACACTATATTGTCTTTATGTACAACAACATATATAATTGATTACTGGAGAACAATAAATCCAACATCAGTTCAGTTTACATGGTATAACTCTGCAGGAAACGGTCAATGTTCAAGATTAGATTACTGGCTGATTTCATGTGAATTATGTAGTAATGTTTCAGATTGTAAAATATCAGCCTCTCCGCTTACAGACCATTGCATGATTAGTCTAGACATATTAACATCCAAACAACAGTTACATTCTCCAAATATCTGTAAGTTAAATAATGATTTCTTAAAAAATGCTGAGTTTTGTAAACAGGTAAAGTCTCTCATCCCAGAGGTTGAAAAGCAAGACATGAGTGATATCAGTAAATGGGAATGGTTTAAGTTTAAAACCAGACAAATAGCAGTTGACATAGGTAAAAAAATATCCTGTATAAGGAAAAGAAAGCAAAAGGATCTAATTGACAAAATCAACTAACAAGTAATGTACAATTATCCTTAGACAACATTATTGAATTAAAGTTATTGCAGTCCCAATTAGATGAAATGTACACAACAAAGGCAAATAGAGCTTATGTTCGATCAAGAGCTAGATGGATTGAAAAGGGTGAAAAAAGTTCAACTTATTTCTTCGGACTTGAAAAACAAAGTAAGAAAAAAATAAATAAACTTCTAATAAATGGTATAATAATGGAAGATCAGAAATTAGTCCAAGATGAAATTAGTCTCTTTTATAGTAACAAACAAAATATATTGTCATTATTTATTTGAAAAATAGATGAAAACATTAAAAATTGGATGTGGAAGACAAACACATCCTCAAGAAGAATTAACTATAATATAAATTGAAACTGCATTAAAAGAAATGAAAACGGCAAATCCCAGGAATAGATGTGCTAACATCTGAATTCCTAAAACATTTTTGGACAGATATTAAAAGTTACTATATAAAGCCTTTTGGAATGTATTAAGGAAGGATGTTTGTCCCCTACAATGAAAACAACGGCTATCACCGGCTCGGGCCTAATTAGTGCTATCGCAAGGCTTGTTACATTGACCAATGGCCCAGTTGGGAAGGCTTTTCAATCTATTTTTTTTTTTGTTCTTTTTTCTCTGTTTTTTATGCCCGAGCCGGTAATAGCCGGGAGGGCCTATTGTTTTTGCTCGGATTATTAGGCCCGAGCCGGTGATAACCGGGAGGGCCTATTGTTTTTGCTCGGATTATTAGGCCCGAGCCGGTGATAGCCGGGAGGGCCTATTGTTTTTGCTCGGATTATTAGGCCCGAGCCGGTGATAGCCGGGAGGGCCTATTGTTTTTGCTCGGATTATTTTTTATTTTTTATTTTTTTTTATTTATTTATTTTTTTTTTTTTTTTCTGCAAAATGATCCTTAATTTGACCCAGTGAACATGCACGAAAAGTCATTTTTATTGGGCCCAAAGTTCAAGGTCGGCGAAAAATTTATGTATTTGAAGTCCCCGAAAAAAAAATATGAAAAATGACTCAGTGGCGACCCCTAGAAAAGTCAAAATACATTGGGCCTATGGAAAGTGAAAGTACATTTTTTCCAATGTAGAAATACAAAACTTGGTACATCCATAGGACACCTCAGGGCAAACAGAAAAGTCTATGACAGCCACAGCCTAAACTCAACAGGAAGTCCGCCATCTGGGGTGAAAGGCGCGGACCTAAATCACACCCCTTACGCCAAAAGATTCAACTCATTGTGTTTTTGTCTAAATGGCCCCAATTTTGGTGAGTATCATCTAGACACATGTGCCAACAAAAGCTGTTATTTTGTTTTTGATATCTTATCGGGTGTGGGTGTGGCAAGCCTGTAACGAGGCGGCCATTTTTGTGGTAATAAATTATCCGTTAACTCTCAAACGCCTTCTCGGATCAAGTTGGACCCAAAAGGCATTTGTGCACATTCACGACCTGAACACAAAGATATGTAAATAAAAGGGTTTGCTTTAGAAATGGCCCTCTAGCGCCCCCTACAAACTTATAATGGGACCCAAGAATTTAGTATGTCATAGAGACATAAAATTTGGCACACACATCACTTATGTCATGACAAACATAAAAGCCAATGACAACCACCCCCTATTTATAAATGTGTTGCCATAGCAATGGCGCAAATATGTGGAAAAAGTCAATGGGAAGGGAAAAATTTAGTTTGTCCTAGGCAAATGAAACTTGGTACACACATCCAGCATGGGCTTATGAACATAAAAGCCAATGGGGACCACACCCTAACACACACGAGAAGGCGGCCATTTTGAATTGAAAATGTGAACTGGCTTAGAATACACCTCACTTTTAAAAATTGACAGAAAATAGCTGCTTCATTCCACAAACACCAAACTTGGGCAAAATGAGCTAAACACTTGTGTGCAAAATAGACAATGCCTTTTCTTGTTGTTTTTGCTCAATTTATATTTTTATTTAATTTTTATTTTTCTGCAAATTTTTCTGCAAAATTATCCTTAATTTTGACCCAGTAAATGTGCGCAAAAAGTAAATTTTATTGGCCACTAAACTTAAGCCTGGCGAAATATTGATGTATCTTAAGTATTTGAAAAATAATAAAAGAAATGACTCAGTGGCGACCCTGGAAAATGAAAATACATTGGGCCTATGGAAAGTGAAAGTAATTTTTTTCCAACGTAGGAAAATGAAACTTGGTACATCCATAGGACACCTCAGGCCAAACAGAAAAGTCTATGAAAGAAACAGCCTAAACCAAACAGGAAGTCCGCCATGTGGGGTAAAAGGCGCGACCAACTAAATCGTACCCCTCGCGTCAAAAGATTAAACCCAATGTGTTTTCATCTAAATGGCCCCAATTTTGGTGAGTATCATCTAGACACATGTGCCAACCAAAGTTGTCATTTTATTTTTGATATCTTATCGGGTGGGGTGTGGCAAGCCTGTAACGAGGCGCGTTTTGTGAAAATAAAATATCCTTAACTCTCAAACGCCTTCTCGGATCAAGTTGGACCCAAAAAGGCGTTTGTGCACATTCACGAGCTGAACACAAAGATATGTAAATAAAAGGGTTTGCTTTAGAAATGGCCCTCTAGCGCCCCTACAAACTTATAATTGGACCCAAGAATTTAGTTTGTCATAGAGACATAAAATTTGGTACACACATCACTTATGTCATGACGAACATAAAAGCCAATGACAACCACCTCCTATTTATAAATGTGTTGCCATAGCAACGCGCAAAAATGTGGAAAAAGTCAATGGGAAGGGAAAATTTTAGTTTGTCCTAGGCAAATGAAACTTGGTACACACATCCATCATGGGATTATGAACATAAAAGCCAATGGGGACCACTCCCTATCACACACGAGAAGGCGGCCATTTTGAATTGAAAATGTGAACCGGGTTAGAATACACCTCACTTTTAAAAATTGACAGAAAATAGCTGCTTCATTCCACAAACACCAAACTTAGGCAAAGTGAGCTAAACACACGTGTGCAAAATAGACAGCGCCTTTTCTTGTTGTTTTTGCTCAATTTATATTTTTATTTAATTTTTATTTTTCTGCAAATTTTTCTGCAAAATTATCCTTAATTTTGACCCAGTAAATGCGCAAAAAGTAAATTTTATTGGCCACTAAACTTAAGCCTGGCGAAATATTGATGTATCTTAAGTATTTGAAAAATAATAAAAGAAATGACTCAGTGGCGACCCTGGAAAATGAAATTACATTCGGCCTATGGAAAGTGAAAGTAATTTTTTCCAACGTAGAAAAATGAAACTTGGTACATCCATAGGACACCTCAGGGCAAACAGAAAAGTCTATGACAGCCACAGCCTAAACTCAACAGGAAGTCCACCAGGTGGGGTGGAACACGGGACCACCTAAATCGCACCCTCGGGTCAAAAGATTAAACCCAATGTGTTTTTTTCTAAAAGGCCCCAAATTTGTTGAGTATTATCTAGACACGAGTGCCAACCAAAGTTGTCATTTTGTTTTTGATACATTTACGGCTGTGGTCGTAATGAGCCTGTGAAGAGGCAGCCATTTCTTTGGGAAATAAATGCCATTTACAAAATGCCAGGATCCTTCCTTTAGAGGACGCTTCTCCAGAGCAAAGACTAGAGCCTTGGAAAGCTCTTCAGAATCTTTTGGAACTTGTAAACCTGTTTTTAGACAAGTAATATTTACATTTTTACTTTTTAACAGGCGGGTGCAGCGATTTCTGAGCAAATCTCCACTCAGTATTTTGTTTTTCTCGCCTTAGCCCAAACATAATCTATTATTTTTATAAGTTCAGACAGATCCCAGGAAAACCAGGGAATGTGGAGACCTTTAACTCTAAATACAAGGTGGTGTTGCAGGCCCCAGCAGTAGCACAGGCCCGAGATGATGAAGCAGGCTTCAGTCAGAAGAAGATTCAAGCAGAGGAACAGGCCCGGTTATTTGACATTATCGTGAAGTTTACGCTTTAAAGCATGAAATGCATTCCTCCGAGTACATGTGTCCCCGCGGTCGCAAGGGAGGCGAGGGCCTTTATCGCCGCTTGCGGCTTTAATTTATTTTATTTTTTTTTTTTTTTCTGCAAAATGATCCTCAATTTGACCCAGTGAACATGCGCGAAAAGTCATTTTTATTTGGCCCAAAGTTCAAGATCGTGAAAAATTTATGTATTTGAAGTCAAAAAAATATGAAAAATGACTCAGTGGCGACCCTAGAAAAGTCAAAATACATTGGGCCTATGGAAAGTAAAAGTACATTTTTTCCAATGTAGAAATACAAAACTTGGTACATCCATAGGACACCTCAGGGCAAACAGAAAAGTCTATGACAGCCACAGCCTAAACTCAACAGGAAGTCCACCATGTGGGGTGAAAGTCGCGCCACCTAAATCACACCCCTTACGCCAAAAGATTCAACTCATTGTTTTTTTGTCTAAATGGCCCCAATTTTGGTGAGTATCATCTAGACACATGTGCCAACAAAAGCTGTCATTTTGTTTTTGATATCTTATCGGGTGTGGGTGTGGCAGGCCTGTAACGAGGCGGCCATTTTTGTGGTAATAAATTATCCGTTAACTCTCAAACGCCTTCTCGGATCAAGTTGGACTCAAAAGGCGTTTGTGCACATTCACGACCTGAACACAAAGATATGTAAATAAAAGGGTTAGCTTTAGAAATGGCCCTCTAGCGCCACCTACAAACTTATAATGGGACCCAAGAATTTAGTATGTCATAGAGACATAAAATTTGGCACACACATCACTTATGTCATGACGAACATAAAAGCTAATGACAACCACCCCCTATTTATAAATGTGTTGCCATAGCAACGCAAATATGTGGAAAAAGTCAATGGGAAGGGAAAATTTTAGTTTGTCCTAGGCAAATGAAACTTGGTACACACATCCAGCATGGGCTTATGAACATAAAAGCCAATGGGGACCACACCCTATCACACACGCGAAGGCGGCCATTTTGAATTGAAAATGTGAACCGTCTTAGAATACACCTCACTTTTAAAAATTGACAGAAAATAGCTGCTTCATTCCACAAACACCAAACTTAGGCAAAAAGAGCTAAACACTTGTGTGCAAAATAGACAATGCCTTTTCTTGTTGTTTTTGCTCAATTTATATTTTTATTTAATTTTTATTTTTCTGCAAATTTTTCTGCAAAATTGTCCTTAATTTTGACCCAGTAAATGTGCGCAAAAAGTTAATTTTATTGGCCACTAAACTTAAGCCTGGCAAAATATTGATGTATCTTAAATATTTGAAAAATAATAAAAGAAATGACTCAGTGGCGACCCTGGGAAATGAAAATACATTCGGCCTATGGAAAGTGAAAGTAATTTTTTCCAACGTAGAAAAATGAAGCTTGGTACATCCATAGGACACCTCAGGGCAAACAGAAAAGTCTATGACAGCCACAGCCTAAACTCAACAGGAAGTCCACCATGTGGGGTGAAAGGCGCGACCAACTAAATCGCACCCTCGGGTCAAAAGATTAAACCCAATGTGTTTTCATCTAAAAGGCCCCAAATTTGGTGAGTATCATCTAGACACATGTGCCAACCAAAGTTATCAGTTTGTTTTTGATATCTTATCGGGTGTGGGTGTGGCAAGTCTGTAACCAGGCAGCCGTTTTGTGAAAATAAAATATACCTTAACTCTCAAATGCCTTCTCGGATCAAGTTGGACCCAAAAGGCGTTTGTGCACATTCACGACCTGAACACAAAGATATGTAAATAAAAGGGTTTGCTTTAGAAATGGCCCTCTAGCGCCACCTACAAACTTATAAAGGGACCCAAGAATTTAGTATGTCATAGAGACATAAAATTTGGTACACACATCACTTATGTTATGACGAACATAAAAGCCAATGACAACCACCCCCTATTTATAAATTTGTTGCCATAGCAACGGCGCAAATATGTGGAAAAAGTCAATGGGAAGGGAAAATTTTAGTTTGTCCTAGGCAAATGAAACTTGGTACACACATCCAGCATGGGCTTATGAACATAAAAGCCAATGGGGACCACACCCTATCACACACGAGAATGCGGCCATTTTGAATTGAAAATGTGAACCGGGTTAGAATACACCTCACTTTTAAAAATTGACAGAAAATAGCTGCTTCATTCAAGAAACACCAAACTTAGGCAAAATGAGCTAAACACTTGTGTGCAAAATAGACAATGCCTTTTCTTGTTGTTTTTGCTCAATTTATATTTTTATTTAATTTTTATTTTTCTGCAAATTTTTCTGCAAAATTGTCCTTAATTTTGACCCAGTAAATGTGCGCAAAAGTTAATTTTATTGGCCACTAAACTTAAGCCTGGCAAAATATTGATGTATCTTAAGTATTTGAAAAAATAATAAAAAGAAATGACTCAGTGGCGACCCCTGGGAAATGAAAATACATTCGGCCTATGGAAAGTGAAAGTAATTTTTTCCAACGTAGAAAAATGAAACTTGGTACATCCATAGGACACCTCAGGCCAAACAGAAAAGTCTATGACAGCCACAGCCTAAACTCAACAGGAAGTCCGCCAGGTGGGGTGGAACACGGGACCACCTAAATTGCACCCCTCGGGTCAAAAGATTAAACCCAATGTGTTTTTTTCTAAAAGGCCCCAAATTTGTTGAGTATTATCTAGACACGAGTGCCAACCAAAGTTGTCATTTTGTTTTTTGATACATTTACGGCTGTGGTCGTAATGAGCCTGTGAAGAGGCAGCCATTTCTTTGGGAAATAAATGCCATTTACCATAAGCCAGGATCCTTCCTTTAAAGGACGCTCCTCCAGAGCCAAGACTAGAGCCTTGGAAAGCTCTTCAGAATCTTTTGGAACTTGTAAACTTGTTTTTTTAGACAAGTAATATTTACATTTTTACTTTTCAACAGGCGGGTGCAGCGATTTCTGAGCAAATCTCCAGCCAGTACTTTGTTTTTCTCTCCTTAGCCCAAACATAATCTATTATTTTTATAAGTTCAGACAGATCCCAGGAAAACCAGGGAATGTGGAGACCTTTAACTCTAAATGCAAGGTGGTGTAGCAGGCCCCAGCAGTAGCACAGGCCCGAGGTGATGAAGCAGGCTCCAGCCTGAAGAAGATTCAAGCAGAGGCACAGGCCCAGTTATTTGACATTACTGTGAAGTTTACGCTTTAAAGCACGAAATGCATTCCTCCGAATACATGTGTCCCCGCGGTCGCAAGGGAGGCGAGGGCCTTTATCGCGCTATGCTTTAATTAGGCCCGAGCCGGTGATAGCCGGGAGGGCCTATTGTTTTTGCTCGGATTATTTTTATTTTTTTTTATTTTTTTTTATTTTTTTTTTTTTTTTTTTTTATTTTTATTTTTCTGCAAAATGATCCTTAATTTGACCCAGTGAACATGCACGAAAAGTCATTTTTATTGGACCCAAAGTTCAGGGTCGGCGAAAAATTTATGTTTTTGAAGTCCCCAAAAAAATATGAAAAATTACTCAGTGGCGACCCCTAGAAAAGTCAAAATACATTGGGCCTATGGAAAGTGAAAGTACATTTTTTCCAATGTAGAAATACAAAACTTGGTACATCCATAGGACACCTCAGGGCAAACAGAAAAGTCTATGACAGCCACAGCGTAAACTCAACAGGAAGTCCGCCATGTGGGGTGAAAGGCGCGCCACCTAAATCGCACCCCTTACGCCAAAAGATTCAACTCATTGTGTTTTTTTCTAAATGGCCCCAATTTTGGTGAGTATCATCTAGACACATGTGCCAACAAAACTTGTCATTTTGTTTTTGATATCTTATCGGGTGTGGGTGTGGCAAGCCTGTAACGAGGCGGACATTTTTGTGGTAATAAATTATCCCTTAACTCGCAAACGCCTTCTCGGATCAAGTTGGACCCAAAAAGGCGTTTGTGCACATTCATGACCTGAACACAAAGATATGTCAATAAAAGGGTTAGCTTTAGAAATGGCCCTCTAGCGCCACCTACAAACTTATAATGGGACCCAAGAATTTAGTTTGTCATGGAGACATGAAATTTGGTACACACATCACTTATGTCATGACGAACATAAAAGCCAATGACAACCACCCCCTATTTATAAATGTGTTGCCATAGCAACGGCGCAAATATGTGGAAAAAGTCAATGGGAAGGGAAAATTTTAGTTTGTCCTAGGCAAATGAAACTTGGTACACACATCCAGCATGGGCTCATGAACAAAAAGCCAATGGGGACCACACCCTAACACACACAAGAAGGCAGCCATTTTGAATTAAAAATGTGAACCGCCTTAGAATACACCTCAATTTTAAAAATTGATAGAAAATAGCTGCTTCATTCGACAAACACCAAACTTAGGCAAAATGAGCTAAACACTTGTGTGCAAAATAGACAATGCCTTTTCTTGTTGTTTTTGCTCAATTTATATTTTTATTTATTTTTTATTTTTCTGCAAATTTTTCTGCAAAATTATCCTTAATTTTGACCCAGAAAATGTGCATAAAAAGTAAATTTTATTGGCCACTAAACTCAAGCCTGGCAAAATATTGATGTATCTTAAGTATTTGAAAAAATAATAAAAAGAAATGACTCAGTGGCGACCCCTGGAAAATGAAAATACATTCAGCCTATGGAAAGTGAAAGTACATTTTTTCCAATGTAGAAATACAAAACTTGGTACATCCATAGGACACCTCAGGGCAAACAGAAAAGTCTATGACAGCCACAGCGTAAACTCAACAGGAAGTCCGCCATGTGGGGTGAAAGGCGCGGCCACCTAAATCGCACCCCTTACGCCAAAAGATTCAACTCATTGTGTTTTTGTCTAAATGGCCCCAATTTTGGTGAGTATCATCTAGACACATGTGCCAACAAAACTTGTCATTTTGTTTTTGATATCTTATCGGGTGTGGGTGTGGCAAGCGTGTAACGAAGTGGCCATTTTTGTGAAAATAAAATATCCCTTAACTCTCAAACGCTTCTCGGATCAAGTTGGACCCAAAAAGGCGTTTGTGCACATTCATGACCTGAACACAAAGATATGTCAATAAAAGGGTTAGCTTTAGAAATGGCCCTCTAGCGCCCCCTACAAACTTATAATGGGACCCAAGAATTTAGTTTGTCATAGAGACATGAAATTTGGTACACCCATCTCTTATGTTATGACAAACATAAAAGCCAATGACAACCACCCCCTATTTATAAATGTGTTGCCATAGCAACGGCGCAAATATGTGGAAAAAGTCAATGGGAAGGGAAAATTTTAGTTTGTCCTAGGCAAATGAAACTTGGTACACACATCCAGTATGGGCTTATGAACATAAAAGCCAATGGGGACCACACCCTATCACACACGAGAAGGCGGCCATTTTTAATTGAAAATGTGAACCGGCTTAAAATACACCTCACTTTTAAGAATTGACAGAAAATAGCTGCTTCATTCCACAAACACCAAACTTAGGCAAAATGAACTAAACACACGTGTGGTAAATAGACAATGCCTTTTGTTGTTGTTTTTGCTCAATTTATATTTTTATTTAATTTTTATTTTTCTGCAAATTTTTCTGCAAAATTATCCTTAATTTTGACCCAGTAAATGTGCGCAAAAAGTACATTTTATTGGCCACTAAAAGTAAGCCTGGCGAAATATTGATGTATCTTAAGTATTTGAAAAAATAATAAAAAGAAATGACTCAGTGGCGACCCCTGGAAAATGAAAATGCCATTCGGCCTATGGAAAGTGAAAGTAATTTTTTCCAACGTAGGAAAATGAAACTTAGTACATTTCTAGGACACCTCAGGCCAAACAGAAAAGTCTATGACAGCAACAGCCTAAACTGAACAGGAAGTCCACCATGTGGGGTGAAAGGCGCGGCCACCTAAATCGCACCCCTTACGCCAAAAGACTCAACTCAAAGTGTTTTAATCTAAACGGCCTAATATCTGGTGAGTATTATCTAGACACGAGTGCCAATAAAGTTTTCAGTTTGTTTTTTGATACATTTGTGGCTGTGGTTGTAATGAGCCTGGGAAGAGGCAGCCATTTCTTTGGGAAATAAATGCCATTTACCAAATGCCAGGATGCTTCCTTTGGAGGAGGCTCCTCCAGAGCCAAGACTAGAGTCTTGTAAAACTCCTTAGAATCTTTTGGAACTGGTAAACATGTTATTTTAGACAACTAATATTTACATTTTTACTTTTTAACAGGCGGGTGCAGCGCTTTCTGAGTCATTGCAAATCTCCAGCCTGTACTTTTCTCGCCTCAGCCCAAGCATAATCTTTTATTTTCAAAAGTTTAGACAGATCCCAGGAAAACCAGGGAATGTGGAGACCTTTAACTCTAAATTACAAGGTGGTGTAGCAGGCCCCAGCAGTAGCACAGGCCCGAGGTGATGAAGCAGGCTCCAGCCAGAAGAAGATTCAAGCAGAGGCACAGGCCCGGTTATTCGACATTACCGTGAAGTTTACGCTTTAAAGCACGAAATGCAATCCTCCGAGTACATGTGTCCCGCTCAAGGGAGGCGAGGGCCTTTATCGCCGCTTGCGGCTTTAATTCTTCTTCTTTTTCCTTGTAACGATAATCCTTTCTCGGACTCACTGAAACCCCAGTCGGATGCTCCTCTTAAGAGTATGACGAAGTTTGTTTTTGGTTTTAGTATCTTCCACCTGTTAAGAAGTTTGTTGCGGATACTTAGATCATTGTTCGTTACTCCAAGCTGTGTGCTTTGTTTTTGCTTGGAATTTTGGGTTTTGTTTTTCTTTTCTCTTTCTTTTTCGCACAGGGTTAAATGTTGGGATCGGACTAAACATAATTATTTCTATCTTTCTGAATACAGCATTAAGTACATAAAGTGTATTATATGAGTATTAGAATTTGTACTTGGAACGTTAAGGGATCCAATAATCCAGTGAAAAGGAAAGCTATATTAAATTGTTTAAAAAAGGACAAAATCCAAATAGCTTTTTTACAGGAAACACACCTCAACGACAATGAACATAATAAATATCACAGGGAGTGGGTTGGTCAGGTTTATTACTCATCTTATTCAACAAGTAAGAGGGGGTAATAATATTGATACATAAAACTTACCACTAGTTGTCACAGACACATATAAGGATACGGAGGGGAGAATCATCTTAGCTAAAGGAACGCTTTATGGGGAAATAATTTTGCTGGGTAGCATCTATAGTCCTAACGTAAACAATGATGATTTTTCTGCCTTACTTTTTGACCAGCTTGTTGAAATGGACTCCTCAAACATTTTGATAGGAGGCGATTTTAATTGCTCTCTTTGTCCTTTATTAGACAGGAACCCAGCTCAGAACACTCAGACTAAAAGTGCAAGATCGCTTAATAACACATTAGAGGAAACTGGCCTGTTAGATATTTGGAAGCATTTGAATCCTTCAACACAAAGTTTTACATTTCACTCCTTACCTCATTCATCAATGTCCCGCATAGATTACATTTTTATTTCAAAGCATCTGGCCCATCTAGTGAAGAAGTCAGATATAGGAGTTATTGCCATTTCTGATCATGCTCCTGTTAGTTTAGAGATGCAACCGCCCAGAACGCTAAAACAAACTATTTACTGGAAGTTAAACAGGCTATTACTTTTTGATGACAGTTTCATCAAACTATTAGAAGAACAGACAGATCTGTATCTAAATATCAATGATAAAGAGGACGCTGACCCTAGAATTGTATGGGATGCTTATAAAGCCTACATGAGAGGAATTATAATCTCATATACAAGCCGTAAAAAGAAGGAACGATTAATACTACAAAACGACCTTGAAATAAAAATTAAAAGACTGGAAGAAGAATATTATGCATCAAAATCAGACAAAGTACTTAAGCAGTAGCGGTTTTGGGCACGGGCGAACCGGGCAGCCGCCCGGGGCGTCAATTACATTGGGGGCGGCAGCACGAGCAGATTAATAAAAATAAAATAAAAAATCCTCTGCGTCGCAAAGCGGTTTTTCATCATTTATATCATTTCACTGTGTGTGTGTAATTGGCAAATTGGCGCTCCCTGCAGCTGCCGGCGCCCCTGCTTGCTGTAAATGACATGTACCATGCACAGAAGCTGTGTGTTGTGAGAGAAGTGTAAAAGTGGGTGGGGCGCGGCGCGGTGATATTTCACCTATGGGTCTCTCTCAAATGGAACGGACAGGGTGGGGGGGAGGGTGGATGGGGATCCACACTATATAATTAATAATAATAGGCTAAAGTCAGTCACACACCTAGACTTTCTTCCAAATAATGCACATTTCATTCATAATGTTATAATACAGGTCTATAGTTCCTGCAAATTAAACTAGGTAATACAAAACAATTATGCGGTCATCAAGGTGAATTGGTTTAGTCTTGACTTCTGGTCGTGAGTGACAGTTGGGGGGATGGGAAATCTGTTGATTGTTGAGTGCGGCGTGCCAAATAAACAGAGATGGATAAAAAAAGGTCTAAGCCATCAGGTGCCCAATTTCGAAAAAAAAGAAAAGAAGAAGAGGATAAACGAGCAAAATATAAAGGTATGCAACTATGTTCTCTCTCTCTGTATGATTACAGTATCGATTTCATGAATAAAGGGCTAATGACGTTAATTGGTGGTGGGTATAACTCTTTGTTAGCCTTTTGCTAATGATGCTTGCTATGCTTATACAACAATAATTTGGTTTCAACTCACTCACGAGATCTAATTTATAATATTGTACTTTGCAATAAGTACAATATTACAATGTTACAAGTTCAGATATCATTTCTACCTGTTGGTTTAACGTTAGGCCCTGTAAATAACCAACAGCATTTTCAAATCTGTAGGTTAAAGACAAACATTTGCTATTTATTTGCTACACAGTTTGCTAAGTATAGTTTCCTAAGTATAGTTTTACAAGTCCTAACTAAAAGTGTGTCATGCATAGAATTTGAGGCAGTAACTAAAGAGCTAATGGTTCCTCCATGAAAGTTAGATTAATATACAAATTAAAATATTCTGAAACCCAAAACGTTTTTGGTGATTAAAAAATAAAATCCCATCGTTTTTGCCTGTACATATAATTTAAAGTCATTTTAGTTTTTAAACAACTGAGTCAATATATATTTTTTACCATTTGTTTCTATGCTCTAAACCATGTGATGACATGGGGGGGGGGGAATAAATAAATCAAGTTTTTTTTCTGGGTCTAGGAGGGTATAGCGTGTAATGACAGACATTTAGTGTGTAAGAGCATGTTTATGTAACCCTTCTATTATGTTTTGAGTCAATTTGACCCCAGGCTGTTTTAGCTTTATAAAACATTATCCTGTGGTCTTTTGATTTCAAATGCAATTCAATTGCAATTTCAGGGGCACTTCTAAAATATTTTATCCTCTGCCACTGGTCAGGATGAGCCAACCACCTCCTCCGCTACATATTGGTCTCCACAAATATCTGATATTGAGGATGAAGACCTCTTTGCCTCTACTTCTCCCCAGCATGAGCTTTCAGGTGTGCATATCGTGTGTGTGTGTGTGTGTGTGTGTGTGTTGGGGGGGGGGGGGGGGGCACGCTCAAAAGGGGTCTCGCCCAGGGTTTATTTCAATGTAGAACCGCCACTGTACTTAAGGAATTAAAGACATCCAGGGACAGGTTAAGTGACTTAATAACGAGGAAAGTTGAGAAGGACTTGTTATTTGCACAACAAAAACTATTTGAATTTGGCAATAAACCAAACAAATTCTTGGCAAGGCTGGCAAATAATGCCCCCCCTAAATTCTTTATCTCAGCAGTTAAGGATGATAATGGTCAGCGACATATGGATAATAAGTACATTAATGAGTGTTTTAGACAATTTTATGAGAAACTGTATAGCTCTGAGTCTGACTGTGATAAACTGAAGGATTGTTATTTTCTAAATAGCTTGAATATACCACGACTAACTGAAGACCAGGCTAACTTACTGGAGCGTCCCATTACATTGGTAGAAATTGATGCAGCCATTTCATCACTCCAATCGTGCAAATGCCCTGGAGCTCACGGATACCCTGTGGAGTTTTTTAAGGTTTTGAAAGGCAAGATTAACAAGCTGTTACAGAGAGTATTTAATGCATCCTTTGAGCACTCAAGTCTTCCAGGGACTATGTATAATGCTAATATTACAGTAATACCAAAAACAGATAAGGACCCAGAACTACCCTCTTCCTATCGGCCATTAAGCTTGTTAGGAGTAGATATGAAAATATTGTCAAAAGTGTTGGCCAACAGATTAGAGCGGGTTGTATCAGATATAATAAGCACAGACCAGACTGGATTTATTAAGGGTCGTTTGTCTTCAAATAATACAAGACGCTTGATTAATATTATCAATCATCATAATCACCATCAAATACCAGGCGCCATTGTTTCAATGGATGCCGAAAAAGCCTTTGATCGTGTTGAAATGGAGTACATGTTCGAAGTACTAAGAAGATTTGGTTTTAAATCCACTTTTATAGACTGGGTGAAGATTCTGTAAAAGATGCCTGTAGCTTCTGTTTTGACAAACGGTCTTTTATCTGCACCATTTAAAATTACACGTGGTACTGCTCAGGGCAGTCCTTTATCACCTTTGCTGTTTTCACTGGCTATAGAGCCGCTTGCAATAGCCAGACAGAATATAAATATAGGAGGAACTCTAATAGGAACAAAACATCACAAAATATTACTATATGCCGATGATATTCTTTTAACTTTGACAGATCCGGATAAATCAATTCCAGCATTGATTGATTGTATTAAAGAATTTGGACAAATATCAGGATATAAGGTAAACTTCGAAAAGTCAGAAATAATGCCTTTAACAAACAGTGTTCAGGTCGAGCCTGCCTATGTTAAACCCTTTCGCTGGGCACCTAAAGGATTTAAGTATCTAGGCATAAAAATCACACCCAGAATTGATCAGTTATATGCGGAGAATGTCAATCCTTTAATTAGTCACATAAAAGAAAAGGTTACAAGATGGAAAAAGCTTCCTTTATCAATGCTTGGTAGGATTAACCTTATTAAAATGATAACACTCCCAAAAATTGTTTATCCAGTATCAATGCTTTTGTGTTCTTAAACCCAAATGATCTTAAGGACATTAATAAACTGATATCAGACTTTATCTGGGCAGGCAGAAAACCTAAGCTCAAAATTGATACTTTACAACTTCCAAAACAACAGGGTGGGTGGGGTTTACCAAAGATTGAGAACTATGTACTGTCTATTCATGCTAAAATTATTTCAGAATGGGCAACTGATCAAGATATGACACCGTGGCTTGAGATTGAAACAGCAATTAGCCAACCCATCTGTCTAAACTTATTAGATAAGCAAGAGAATTGCCATCTGCTGTTAAAGGCAATTACCTAATTAATAATGTTATTAAGACATGGAGTATTTTGAAGAAATTATTTTGGAAGTCAAAAACTCTTAACTTTCTTGCACTTTTGGTAGATATACCAGATTTAACAGCAGAGGGTGTGGGACTAAAACTCAAGTCATGGCAAGAAACTGGTATCAAGAGAATTTATGATCTGTGGGACAAAGGTAAATTTAAGACATTTGAAAATATAAGATCTCAATATAATATACCTGCCAAAGACTTCTATAAATATCTTCAGATCAGGCATTACGTAAAGTCAATGGTTGGATCCCTGGAGCTACCAACGAACTGTTACTTGCTTGAAAAAACTATACTTGAATGCCGGAAACGTGGACGTTTTGTATCTAGATTCTACTCTGAGTTACAGACTATAACGGTAGACAAACTGAAACATTTACGAACAACTTGGAATATGCTGCTTAAAATGTCAATCGACTCTGAGTCGTGGGAGGAAATAGTAAGATTGCCTTCTAGAATATCAATCTGTAATAAATACAAAGAAATGCAATTCAATATTCTACATAATGTTTACATATCACCTTATATATACAGTAAGTATACTCCAGGTGTTTCTCCGAATTGTCCTAAATGTAACTCAGCTAAGAGCACTAGATATCACTGTCTCTGGGAGTGCAAGCACATTGAGGTATTCTGGCAGGCAGTATGCAGTGAGATTAGCTCGGTGATAGGACAGACAGCTCCACTCAGTCCGCTCATGTGCCTACTGGGACTTATACCTGACCCTCTGTGAGCTCACAAAGAGATTGTTCAGTTTCTCCTAATGCTGGCTCGAAAGACTATAATGGTCAAATGGGTTGGTAATGATGCCCCTTCTACTCAAATGTGGAAAGCTAAGATATCCGAAGTTGTAACGCTAGAAAGATTGAGGTATTGTCTCAATGGAAAATCGCACCTGTTTAAAAAATGGGAGAATATTTTAAATTGTCTAAAGATTACAAGGTCATAAACAGAAACTGGATAAAATCTAGGTACAATCATACGACGAAATGCTGTATGCAAATGATCCAAATGTTTATCCATCCATCCATCCATCTTCTACCGCTTATCCGGGGCCGGGTCGCGGGGGCAGCAGTCTAAGCAGAGAAGCCCAGACTTCCCTCTCCCCAGACACTTCCTCCAGCTCTTCCGGGGGGATACCGAGGCGTTCCCAGGCCAGCCGAGAGACATAGTCCCTCCAGCGTGTCCTAGTTCTTCCCCGAGGTCTCCTCCCGGTGGGACATGCCCGGAACACCTCCCTAGGGAGGCGTCCGGGAGGCATCCGAAACAGATACCCGAGCCACCTCAGCTGGCTCCTCTCGATGTGAAGGAGCAGCGGCTCTACTTTGAGCTCCTCCCGAGTGACCGAGCTCCTCACCCTATCTCTAAGGGAGCGCCCCGCCACTCTGCGGAGAAAGCTCATTTCGGCCGCCTGTATCCGGGATCTTGTTCTTTCGGTCATGACCCAAAGCTCATGACCATAGGTGAGAGTAGGAACGTAGATCGACTGGTAAATCGAGAGCTTTGCCTTACAGCTCAGCTCCTTCTTCACCACGACAGACCGGTACATCGACCGCATTACTGCAGAAGCTGCACCGATCCGTCTGTCGATCTCACGCTCCTTCCTTCCCTCACTCGTGAACAATACCCCGAGATACTTAAACTCCTCCACTTGAGGCAGGAGCTCTCCACCAACCTGGAGGGGGCAAGCCACCCTTTTCCGACTGAGAACCATGGTCTCAGACTTGGAGGTGCTGATCCTCATCCCAGCCGCTTCACACTCGGCTGCAAACCGCCCCAGTGAACATTGAAGGTCCTGGCTTGATGGAGCCAACAGGACAACATCATCTGCAAAAGCAGAGATGAAATCCTGTGGTCCCCAAACCAGACTCCCTCCGGCCCCTGGCTGCGCCTAGAAATCCTGTCCATAAAAATAATGAACAGGACCGGTGACAAAGGGCAGCCCTGCCGGAGTCCAACATTCACCGGGAACAGGTCTGACTTACTGCCGGCAATGCGAACCAAGCTCCTGCTCGGTCGTACAGGGACCGGACAGCCCTTAGCAAAGGGCCCCGGACTCCATACTCCCAGAGCACCCCCACAGGGCACCGCGAGGACACAGTCGAATGCCTTCTCCAGATCCACAAAGCACATGTGGACTGGTTGGGCAAACTCCCATAATCCCTCCAGCACCCTGGAGAGGGTATAGAGCTGGTCCAGTGTTCCACGACCGGGACGAAAACCGCATTGTTCCTCCTGGATCTGAGGTTCGACTATCGGCCGCATTCTCCTCTCCAGTACCCTGGCATAGACTTTCCCGGGAGGCTGAGGAGTGTGATCCTCTGTAGTTGGAACACACCCTCCGGTCCCCCTTCTTAAAGGGGGACCACCACCGGTCTGCCAGTCCAGAGGTACTGTCCCCAAACGCCACGCGATGTTGCAGAGCGTGTCAGCCAAGACAGCCCCACAACATCCAGAGACTTGAGGTACTCAGGGCGTACCTCATCCACCCCCGGTGCCTTGCCACCGAGGAGCTTCCCAACTACCTCAGTGACTTCAGCCTGAGTGATGGACGAGTCCACCTCTGAGCCCTCGGCCTCTGCTTCCTCAGTGGAAGACGTGACGGTGGGGTTGAGGAGATCCTCAGTATTCCTTCCACCGTCCAACAATATCCCCAGTTGAGGTCAGCAGATTCCCACCTCCACTGTAAACAGTGTTGGCAGGGCACTGCTTCCCCTCCTGAGGCGCCGGACGGTTTGCCAGAATTTCTTCGAGGCCGACCGATAGTCTTTTCCATGGCCTCACCGAACTCCTCCCAGACCCGAGTTTTTGCCTCCACAACCACCCGTGCTGCAGCTCGCTTGGCCTGCCGGTACCTATCAGCTGCCTCAGGAGTCCCACAAGCCAACCAGGCTCGATAGGTCTCCTTCTTCAGCTTGACGGCCTCCCTTACTTCCGGTGTCCACCACCGGGTTCGGGATTGCCGCCACGACAGGCACCGGAGACTTTGCGGCCACAGCAGTGGCTGCGTCGACAATGGAGGTGGAGAACATGGTCCACTCGGACTCAATGTCTCCAGTCTCCTCGGAATCTGGTCGAAGCTCTGTCGGAGGTGGGAGTTGAAGATCTCTCTGACAGGGGACTCGGCCAAGCGTTCCCAACAGACCCTCACAGTACGCGTTTGGGTCTGCCAAGTCTGTCCGATCTTCTCCCCGCCATCGGATCCAACTCACCACCAGGTGGTGATCAGTTGACAGCTCCGCCCCTCTCTTCACCCGAGTGTCCAAGACATACGGTCGGAGGTCAGATGAGACAACTACAAAGTCGATCATCGACCTCCGGCCTAGGTGTCCTGGTGCCACGTGCACTGATGGACACCCTTATGCTTGAACATGGTGTTTGTTATTGACAAACTGTTGCTAGCACAGAAGTCCAATAACAGAACACCACTCGGGTTCAGATCAGGGGCCGTTCCTCCCAATCACGCCCCTCCAGGTGTCACTGTCGCTACCCACGTGAGCGTTGAAGTCCCCAGTAGAACGATGGAGTCCCGGTTGGAGCACTTTCCAGCACCCCTCCCAGAGACTCCAAGAAGGCCGGGTACTCTGCACTGCCATTTGGCCCGTAAGCACAAACAATAGTGAGAGACCTATCCCCAACCCGAAGGCGCAGGGAAGCGACCCTCTCGTTCACCGGGGTGAACTCCAACACATAGCGGCTGAGCCGGGGGGCAATAAGCAAACCCACACCAGCCCGCCGCCTCTCACCGCAGGCAACTCCAGAATAGTGGAGAGTCCAGCCTCTCTCGAGGATTTGGGTTCCAGAGCCCAAGCTGTGCGTGGAGGTGAGCCCGACTATCTCTAGTCGGTATCTCTCAACCTCCCGCACAAGCTCAGGCTCCTTACCCGCCAGGGAGGTGACATTCCATGTCCCTAGAGCCAGATTCTGTGTCCGGGGATTGGGCCGTCGAGGCTCCTGCCTTCGACTGCCACCCAATCCACATTGCACCGGCCTCACGGTTCCTCCTGCAGGTGGTGGGCCCACAGGAGGTCGGTCCCACGTCGCTCTTTCGGGCTGTGCCCGGCCGGGCCCCGTGGGGAAAGACCCGGCCACCAGGCGCTCGCATATGAGCCCCAACCCCGGGCCTGGCTCCAGGGTGGGGCCCCGGTTGCGCCATACCGGGCGGCGTAACGGTCCTCGATATTAAACTTTCCATAAAGGGTTCTGAACCGCGCTTTGTCTGGCCCGTCACCTAGGACCTGTTTGCCTTGGGAGACCCTACCAGGGGCAAATAGCCCCCGACAACATAGCTCCTAGGATCATCCGGGCACTCAAACCCCTCCACCACGATAAGGTGGCGGTTCAAGGAGGGTAAAATGTTTATAGATATGTTTATTATTTCCTGTGCTGTGCTCTTTTTGTGTGTGTGTGTTTTCTTCTGCTGTTGTTTTAATATGTTTTTGTAATAATTAAAATGTTCAATAAAAAGAATATTAAAAAAAAAAAAAGGTAAATTCAATCATTTTTAATTTCATATGGAAAAATAAGACACACTATCTTAAAAAGTCTGTGAAGGATAAAGACTATAAACATGGTGGGCTGAAAGCTGCTGACTTTGAATCCATGATAGGTGTATTAAAGTTAAACTGGGTTAAAGCTTATTTGACACAATCAAATTCCATATGGTTCCACATACCAAAATATATTTTTCAAAATGTTGGTGGATTAAAATTTCTGTTAAGGTGTGATTTTGAGATAACTAAACTTCCATTCAAACTGTCTGACTTCCATAAACAAATACTGTTCTACTGGAAAATGATGTTCACTCACAACTTCACAAGAAAAAAACTATTCTATTACATCAAAAAGACAATAAAAATAAAGATAACAGATAATCAAGTTACATTAACAAAGACTAGTTGTAGCTATCTTAAATGGCCAATTTTACCCAAGATAAAAGAAATTCAGTTCAAATTAATAAATAATATATATCCTGCCTCTGAAATCCTAAGGAAAAGGTTCAATTTTGAAGTTAATCAATGTGTTTTTTGTATGTTAGAACAGGAAACAATTGAACACCTTTTTTTCTCTTGTTCAGTCACAATGGGGTTTTGGAAGGATGTTTATAGATGGTTAAATATTGGAATCAATAAATATTTGTTTAACAAATTTCAAGTGATGATATATATGGATGGTATGTCAAAAAAGGGTTCTAAAATGGTAAACATTATTTTCATTATGGGAAAATATCATATACACAAAAATAAGTGGAATAACAGCAAGCCAAACATAAACTGTTTTAAAAACGAAATTAAAAATTATATAGCATCTTTAAAAAGGTTTTATCGGAAGAAAACCAGTCCATAAACGAGTTATATGAAACAATGTCAGAGTCTCTTGCTCTTTGAGTTCTTAAACACGCTTTAAGCATTTATGTTGTTTTGTCAGCCCCTGAAATTATCTCTTATTTTATTTCTTTATTTGTATTTGTATTCTTTATTTTTCTTACTTGATATGATGCGAGTTTGTAATGTTTTAAATGCGAGCACATGTTTATTTTTCTTCCTCAAACGAGTTATTGATGTTATTTTAAGTTCAACTTTATTTGACATATTGTAAATCTTGAAAAACTTAATAAAAAAATAAAAATAAAAAAAGTAACGCATAATGGGTGACGTCACACTCCTTATGTCCAGCCCTTCTACAGTCATTGGTTGAATCGCAAGCGCGTGCATGGGTAATTACGCCCACTCCGCGGTGGCCGAGGCTAAGACTAATGCTAACCGGTTGCTAACACCAGGCTAACGCAAGTGGAGCTCTCCCGTTCCAGCTACATTTTTTTTCAGTGGGATTTTCTGCCCTTCTCAATTAATTTGAAATCAACTCTAATGGCTGTTAAAACTTTTTTATGCTTTATGATAATTTTATTAGACGTTTTATTTGTAAGACCACTAAAGAAAGCATAGACTTCAAATGTATAAATAGGTTTATTTCCACTTCTAGTTTTTGTTCATGTTTTGGGGATTAAACTATAATATTGAAAGATTGTTATCTGTCACATACTTTTTCTAAATATAGTTAGAACATGTATTAAATGTACAGAAAGCAATGCAAAAATACTATAAATACTTCTAAATTTAAAAAAAATATTTTAGATTCATGAACACGCTATGTTTCTCTCCATAATATGTTATATAGTTAATATTTTATAAGCTATAATATAGATTACTAATCTAACTTTTTCTATTGTAGTTAAAAAGATGTAAAACATCACTTCTCACATTGCTCACTACCAAGAACCCATTGACCAGAGAAGTGCGTTGCACATTAATTTGGAGACTATTTTTACATAGTTACAGTCACGTTATGCATAACTCTTTCTCTTGTAGTTTTCAAAATGGACTTGCCCTCTACTCCCCTACTTCTGCCTTCTTCACCTGTAAAGCAGACCTCCCAAGAACATGCTGCAAAGACAAGTAAGTCCAGTTATGGCTGCATATTTGACCTTTTTTTAATAATTTTTTTGAACGACAGAATTGTAACTTTTTTTTCACATTCATTTATGCATTCTTTCCACATCTAGAAACTGTGTGGATCATTGGTGACAGCCATGTCCGGCGTGGAGCCCAGGGAGCTGCAGCAACAACACATAGCCACCTCAGCCATCCACATGCCCGGGTTTGCTGGTTTGGCTGGGGTGGCCTTCGGAGAGGGCTCCTGTCCTTTTTGAGGGCACGTTGCAAAGAAGATCAGTGCCGGAGGTCCTCCTGATTCACTTCGGCGGGAATGACCTGGGTATTTTGTCCAGTGTCAAGGGTGAAGGTGGAAATAGCGAGGATGTGATGAGGAGTTTAAAATGACTGCTGCAGGAAGGGACCCTGTGGAAAGTCAGAAAAACTCAAATAAAAATCACACAAAATGAATTCAAGTTGGCCTGTCTTGGTTGAAAGCCCACTCACCACGACTGGTACACAACACAATGTTAACACAATGTCAGCCAACGAGTTGTGTCCACAGTCAACTTGACACCACAAAAGTAATAGTAATCTATGGCCGCATCCCTCGCAGGAAGCAGGCTCTCCCTGCCACTGTATCAGTATGTAGAACACTATGTGTCCACTGGTTCTAACTGGTTTCAACAGGTGAGAGAGAAGGTGTCTAATCTAGGTGCAATGTAGTGTGTAAAGTGAGCAAATAACAAGTATAAAGAGAGCATCTCAATAGAAAAATACTAACAAATTGGTAAACTAAAAAGATTAGAAAAACAGCTTTCAGTCAGTCTGAAACCCCAACAGTTGTCACATGGTAAAAACTTAGCTCTAGAGACAAGAACTAGCTTTTGTACTAGGCTGTAAACATGTTTTTTACACCCGTAAAGTCGTCATTGGGTTTCTCCTTAGATAACAAACTGACCATTAATATTCAGTCATGTGACTATCAACCTATTGTGATATCTGACCATGCACCTCTCTTGTTAAAACTAAGCATACCTGGTGTTTTCCCAACCAGGCGGCTCTGGAGATTTAACTCTCTTCTTTTAAGTGATGACACCTTTACAAAATTTATCTCTGACCAAATTTCACTCCATCCATCCATCCATCCATTTTCTACCGCTTATCCAGGGCCGGGGCAGCAGTTTAAGCAGAGACACCCAGACTTCCCGCTCCTAGACACTTCCTCCAGCTCTTCCGGGGATACCGGCGTTCCCAGGCCAGCCGAGAGACATAGTCCCTCCAGCGTGTCCTAGGTCTTCCCGGTCTCCACCCGGTGGGACATGCCCGAAACACCTCCCTAGGAAGGCGTCCAGGAGGCATCCGAAACAGATGCCCGAGCCACGTCAGCTGGCTACTCTCGATATGGAGGAGCAGCGGCTCTACTTTGAGCTCCTCCCGAGTGACCAAGCTCCTCACCTTATCTCTAAGGGAGCGCCCCGCCACTCTGCGGAGAAAGCTCATTTCGGCCGCTTGTATCCGGGATCTTGTTTTTTCGGTCATGACCCAAAGCTCATGACCATAGGTGAGAGTAGGAACGTAGATTGACCGGTAAATCGAGAGCTTTGCCTTACAGCTCAGCTCCTTCTTCACCCCGACAGACCGGTATATCGACCGCATTACTGCAGAAGCTGCAACGATCCGTCTGACAATCTCACGTTCCCTCCTTCCCTCACTCGTGAACAAGACCCCAAGATACTTGAACTCCTCCACTTGAGGCAGGAGCTCTCCACCAACCTAAAGGGGACAAGCCACCTTTTTCCGACTGAGAACCATGGTCTCAGACTTGGAGGTGCTGATCCTCATCCCAGCCGCTTCACATTCGGCTGCAAACCGTCCCAGTGCACACTGAAGGTCCTGGCTTGATGGAGCCAACAGGACAACATCATCTGCAAAAAGCAGAGACGAGATCCTGTGGTCCCCAAACCAGACTCCCTCCGGCCCCTGGCTGCGCCTAGAAAATCCTGTCCATAAAAATAATGAACAGGACAGGTGACAAAGGGCAGCCCTGCCGAAGTCCAACATGCACTGGGAACAGGTCTGACTTACTGCCGGCAATGCGAACCAAGCTCCTGCTCCGGTCGTACAGGGACCGGACAGCCCTTAGCAAAGGGCCCCGGACCCCATACTCCCAGAGCACCCTCCACAGGGCGCCACGAGGGATACAGTCGAATGCCTTTTCCAGATCCACAAACACATGTGGACTGGTTGGGCAAACTCCCATAAAAATGGAGAGGGTACAGAGCTGGTCCAGTGTTCCACGACTGGGACGAAAACCGCATTGTTCCTCCTGAATCTGAGGTTCAACTATCGGCGCATTCTCCTCTCCAGTACTCTGACATAGACTTTCCCGGGGAGGCTGAGGAGTGTGATCCCTCTGTAGTTGGAACAAAACCCTCTGGTCCCCCTTCTTAAAAAGAGGGACCACCACCCCGGTCTGCCAGTCCAGAGGTACTGTCCCCAACCGCCACGCGATGTTGTAGAGGCGTGTCAACCAAGACAGCCCTACAACATCCAGAGACTTAAGGTACTCAGGGCGTATCTCATCCACCCCCGGTGCCTTGCCACCGAGGAGCTTCCCAACTACCTCGGTGACTTCAGCCCGGGGGATGGACGAGTCCACCTCCAAGCCCTCGGCCTCTGCTTCCTCAGTGGAAGACACGCCGGTGGGGTTGAGGAGATCCTCGAAGTATTCCTTCCACCGTCCAACAATATCCCCAGTTGATGTCAGCAGATTCCCACCTCCACTGTAAACAGTGTTGGCAGGGCACTGCTTCCCCTTCCTGACGGTTTGCCAGAATTTCTTCGAGGCCGATCGATAGTCCTTTTCCATGGCCTCACCGAACTCCTCCCAGACCCGAGTTTTAGCCTCCACAACCACCTGGGCTGCAGTCCGCTTGGCCTGCCGGTACCTATCAGCTGCCTCAGGAGTCCCACAAGCCAACCAGGCTCGATAGGTCTCCTTCTTCAGCTTGACGGCATCCCTTACTTCCGGTGTCCACCACCGGGTTCGGGGGTTGCCGTCACGACAGGCACCGGAGATTTTACGGCCACAGCTTCAAGTGGCTGCATCGACAATGGAGGTCCATTCGGACTCAATGTCTCCAACCTCCCTCGGGATCTGGTCGAAGCTCTGCCGGAGGTGGGAGTTAAAGATCTTTCTGACAGGGGGCTCTGCCAAACGTTCCCAACAGACCCTCACAGTACATTTGGGCCTGCCGAGTCTGTCCAGCTTTCTCCCCCGCCATCGGATCCAACTCACCACCAGGTGGTGATCAGTTGACAGCTCCGCCCCTCTCTTCACCCGAGTGTCCAAGACATACAGCCGGAGGTCAGATGAAACAACTACAAAGTCGATCATCGACCTACGGCCTAGGGTGTCCTGGTGCCACGTGCACTGATGGACACCCTTATGCTTGAACATGGTGTTTGTTATTGACAAACTGTTGCTAGCACAGAAGTCCAATAACAAAACACCACTCGGGTTCAGATCCGGTGGGCCTTTCCTCCCAATCACGCCCCTCCAGGTGACACTGTCACCGCCCACGTTTGCGTTGAAGTCCCCCAGTAGATCGACGGAGTCCCCGGTCGGAGCACTTTCCAGCACCCCTCCCAGAGACTGCAAGAAGGCCGGGTACTCTGCACTGCCATTTGGCCCGTAAACACAAACAACAGTGAGAGACCTATCCCCAACCCGAAGGCGCAGGGAAGCGACCCTCTCGTTCACCGGGGTGAACTCCAACACATGGCGGCTGAGCTGGGGGGCTATGAGCAAGCCCACACCAGCCCGCCGCCTCTCATCGCAGGCAACTCCAGAGTAGTGGAGAGTCCAGCCTCTCTCGAGGATTTGGGTTCCAGAGCCCAAGCTGTGCGTGGAGGTGAGCCCGACTATCTCTAGTCGGTATCTCTCAACCTCCCGCACAAGCTCAGGCTCCTTACCATAGCGGTGACATTCCATGTCCCTAGCGCCAGATTCTGTGTCCCTTACTGTTCCTCCTGCAGGTGGTGGGCCCACGGGAGGTCGGCCCCACGTCGCTCCTTCGGACTGAGCCCGGCCGGGCCCCATGGGGAAAGACCCGGCCACCAGGCGCTCGCATGCGAGCCCCAACCCCGGCCTGGCTCCAGGGTGGGGCCCGGTTGCGCCATACCAGGCGACGTAACGGTCCTTGATATTGAAATATCCATATGGGGTTTTTAACCTAGGACCTGTTTGCCTTGGGAGACCCTACCAGGGCATATAGCCCCCGACAACATAGCTCCTAGGATCATTCGGGCACTCAAACCCCTCCACCACGATAAGGTTGCTGTTCAAGGAGGGGACCAAATTTCACTGTTCATAGAAATTAATTTGACACCAGATGTTACTATTTCATCTGGGAAGCTCTTATGGCTTATCTTTAGAGGTCAAAACGGGATTCTGTTTCTAAGCAAAAACAATTGGAAACACAAATCGCTGATCTGGATAATAGAAACTCTCAGAATCCCTCTCAAGATCTGTATAAAGAGCGTTTGAAGCTTGGCGCAGAATATGACTTACTTACTTCACATTCTATAGAATATTTATTGCTAAAAAATCGGAGTAACATATACGAGCATGGAGACAAGGCAGGCGAGCTTCTGGCAAGGCAATTGAAGGGTGCAAGTGCGAAGCAAACCATTAATGGTGTGACATTGGGGAATGATGAGATTGTTACTGAACAGCAGCAGATAAATGATGCTTTTCGGCACTATTACAAAGATTTGTATAGCTCTAATAATATCTGTAATTATAATCTTCTTTCTAACTTCTTTAGAGGCCTGCATATACCAACTTATCTCTTGATGAGGTCTCCGCCTTGGATGCACCTATACAGCAGCAATTAAATCTTTACAGTCTCGCAAGTCACCAGGCCCAGATGGTCTGCCGAATGAGTTTTATTCAACATTCTCTGATAAATTAACCCCCATGTTGGCCACAGTGTACACAGATTTTCTTAACAGATGGGCTCTTCTGGATAGTCTAAACCAGGCCTGCATTACATTACTCCCAAAAAGGATAAAACAAACCTTAGAATGTGGATCTTACAGGCCAGTTTCACTTTTGAATTGTGACTATAAAATTGTGACCAAAGTCAAAGTCCTGTCGTTTAGAGACAGTTCTGCCTAACATTGTATCTCGTGATCAAACAGGTTTTGTTAAAAATCAGCGCTCTTTTTTAGTGTTAAGTCGTTTACTTAACATCATGTACACTCCCAGTGTAACTGAATCTGAATGCTTTTTCTCCATGGATGCAGAGAAGGCGTTCGATAGAGTGGAATGGGAATATCTTTTGAGACTTTGCTTAGATTTAGGTTCGCAGTTCCTTTCTATTCTGGGTGAGGCTTTTGTATGCATGCCCTTCAGCTATGGTGCTCACTAACAACACTTATAAACCGTTTGGTTTATACCATTGCACCCATCAGGGTTGTCCTCTCTGTCCCCTCCTTTTTGTGTTGGCAATTGAACCATTAGTCATAGCTATAAGAAGTAATCAGTCCATTCACGACATCTTGAGGTGGGGCACTGAACACAAATTATCTCTTTATGCCGATGATCTCCTGCTGTTTGTCTCTGGGGCTGAAACGACTATTCCACATATTATGGATCTTCTGAGTAGTTTTGGGAAGGTGTCAGGTTATAAACTAAATGTTCACAAGAGTGAATTATTCCCACTTAATCTAGCGGATTCTGTTTTAACCAAAATTACTGTACCTTTCAAGATTACTAAGCATAGTTTTTGTTTATCTTGGTATTACCGTTAACAAGGAAAATTTCTAACCTTTTCAAAGAAAATTTAACTAAACTGCAATTTAAAATTCAACAGAAATTGTCTAAATGGTCACCTCTGTCAGGTTTTATGTCTGTTTTATATTGTGTAATTACCTGCTCCGCCCTAATGTGTTTCACCTGTCCCTTGTTGTCTGTGTCTATTTATACCTGTTTGTCCTTCCCCTCAGCACCAGGTTATTGTCTTTGTCTTAGTCCATGTCACCCGTAAGTCTTGTCTCTGTTCCTTTTGTTTCTTGTGTAAATTCCTAGTTTGTGTTTTTTTTGTATTCTTAGTTATCTCTGGATTTTTGTCTGCGTGTTCCGTTCTGGGAGAGTTTTGGTTTTGGGATTTTTGTATGCATCTGTTCTCGTAAATAAATTTCTGTTCTCCGTTTATTGGATTCTGTGGTCTGCATTGGAGTCTGTCCCTGTTCCTGAGCCCTCGGCCATGACAGAATGACCTGGTCCTGACTGAGACTCCGCAACCCCAGAGCTCCAGCATTTTTTTTTTTTTTTCTTTTTCCCTGCCTGAGTCTTCGTGTCAGCCCCAGAACTGTTTCCAGAGTCTTCGTGTCAGCCCCCAGAACTGTTTCCAGAGTCTTCGTGTCAGCCCCAGAACTGTTTCCAGAGTCTTCGTGTCAGCCCCCAGAACTGTTTCCAGAGTCTTCGTGTCAGCCCCCAGAACTGTCTCCAGAGTCTTTGTGTCAGCCCCCAGAACTGTTTCCAGCGCCTTCCGTGTCTGCCCCGTCCGGTTCCTCCCAGCCCGGTCTTGTGTTGTTTGTCCTCCCAGCCCGGTCTTGTGTTGTTTGTCCTCCCAGCCTGGTCTTGTGTTGTTTGTCCTCCCAGCCTGGTTGTGAGTTTTTTTTGTTTTATCCCTGCCATAGTTCCGAGTTTTTGTCCCAGCCATGGTTTCGAGTTTTTGTCCCTGCCCTTGTTCCGAGTTTTTGTCCCTGCCCTTGTTCCGAGTTTCCGTCCCTACCTGGTCCTGAGTCCGTCCACCTGCAAGTCCCGTCCGTGTGTTCCGTCCGACACAATCCCCGGTGCCTATCCCGGCATCTTCACATTCCACTAGCGCCACGTCCGGCCGACCAGTTCCGAGGGCGGACGTGCGCATCTGTGCCCGAATGCCCGTCCGGCCGACCAGTTTTAGAGGGCCGGACCCAACTCACCAGTGTTCCTCGAGCACCGTCCGGCCGATCAGTATTAGAGGGCGGACCCGACTCATCAGACATCCCTCGGCGTCCGTCCAGCCAGTAGTTTAGAGGGCTGGATCCGACACCACTTTTCTTCCCTAGCACCCGTCCGGCCGACCAGTGTCCAAGTTTTGGTTTTGGGATTTTTGTATGCATCTGTTCTTCGTAAATAAATTTCTGTTCTCCGTTTTATTGGATTCTGTGGTCTGCATTGGAGTCTGTCCCTGTTCCTGAGCCCTCGGCCATGACAACCTCTCTTCCTTTCACTAGTGGGAAGAGGGAATCTGATTAAAATGTCTATACTACCCAGATACTTATATCTATTTCAAAGTCTTCCTTTGTACATCCCCAATGTTTATTTTAAAAAACTTCTGTAATTTCATCATTTATTTGGAATGGCAAAAAGCCACGGTTGCATAAAGAACATTTGCAGAAATTGAAAAAAGACGGTGGTCTAGCTCTTCCAAATCTTCGCTATTTGTTACTAGGCTGACAATCTATTTTGTCTGTCCTTTTCGGTGCACTACTCGGACAACAGTGGGCCTGCATGGGTGGAGATGGAGATGGCTTTCTTCTGGTTCGTTGTCATGCCGGCTGTAATAGGTGCATCAATTCCGTTATCTAAAAACCTGACAATTAGCAACCCTATTGTTCAAAATTCTATTAAAATATGTTTATATTCAATTTCGAAAACATTTTGGCCTTTAAAGGATGAGTTTGTTAACTCCAATCGCATCTAATAATTTTTTCCACCATCAACACTGGATGCGCGTTTCGTGGGAGGCAGCGGCAGGGATTGAATCTTTTAACGAGACTTATTTCTGGACAAGAAATTTGCATCCTTTCAGCAGTTGTCTGATAAATACAATCTACCAGCTTCTAATTTTTTTATTTACAGGTCCGGCACTTTATCTCAGGTTCCATCCCCGGGTTCCCTGACAAACCTCCTAACAACATAATGGATGATGTGATGATCTTTAACCCCACCAAAAAAAAAAAGGTTATTTCCACATCAATAAATCAGATTGGGATGACGTTTTGAGGAAGATTCATTCATCCTCAATGTGTGCGAAACATTGTCCTATTCAGTTTAAAGTGGTTCATCGGGGACATCTTCATAAATCAAAACTAGCTAAGATCTATCCTCAACTTGACCCTATCTGTGATCAGTGTAAGACAGCAGAGGCCACTCTAATACACATGTTCAGTCCTAAACTACACTAATTTTGGGGCGGTATATGTGAACCACTAACTTGTGTACTTGGAGTCAAAATAACACTGAGCCCATTATTATTTCTTTTCGGGTCAATACTGAGGGTTTAGCATTGCCCGCAGGGGGTCAAAGGCTCATTGTTTTTGAACTCTGTTGGCTCGGCCTTGATCCTTCTGAAATGAAAGGATGCTGCCCCCCACGGTGTCACCTTGGATCAAAGATGTGCTGTTCCATCTAAAATTGGACAGGATTAGATTTGTCTTAAGGGGTTCAGAAAATAAATTTAATCAGGTTTGGAGGCCCTTCTTGGATTTTTGATAAACCATCTACAAGGGTGCAAGAGTAACTTATATTTTATTCTGGCTGACGTTATCATTGTGAGTCTGTTCTTTCTGTTTATTTGTAAGTTTGTGTGAGTGTGATTGACAACGGGCACAGGGGACTGTGTATTTGTGGGAGGGTTTTTATCTTTATTTGTTATTTTTTGGTTTTTATTTTTGTTGGAGTATTTTTTTATTATACTGTTTTGTTTTTGTATTTTAAATTAAAAAAATAAAAAAAATCAATAAATATATTGAAAACTATTGTTTTACTATAAAGTGTAAACAGTAAAAGCGGAAAAGCCCGGATGTGAGTGCCATTTCATTGCCCTTTTTAATAACAACAATATCGGTGAATAGGAGACCAATGGGCGGATTACAATCTATGACTGCAATACCTGATTCTGGTTTACCGCAAAAAGGTGTCAAGTTGTTAGGATTTTTCAATTTAGATGCATCTTTATAACTGTTTATACTTGTTAGTTGCAAACTTTGCATGTTACACTGCACTCTAGTTTAGGACACTAATACCTCAACTGTTTGAAACCAGTTAGAACCAGTTGGTCACAGCTGACTGAACCAAAGGTTAGGACCTTTTGGACATTGTGTTGTCCAGCAGCACAACACGTGGGCTGACCATGTTAACTCATGTGTTGTGTTCCAGCGCTGGACTTAAACCTTTTCTGAGTGAAATTAAACGGACAAACTTTACATTGGTTTTTATAGTTTTAATTATCTTAGTCGTAGTTCCAACACTCGTATCAAAGAGCCGGAGAAGCCGCTTTCGGAGTAACAAAGTCTTAAAGGTAAAAAATTACAATGCATACTGTTCTTCCAGCTGCTTTAGCAGTAAATAAGCAGTTAGCGTCTCATGAAGCTACGAACCAGTTTGACAGATCAACATGAGTCAGGTCAACTGGCAGCATTGGGCAGCTCCAACAACCAAAGTGTAGGTGGCTAGACTAATGCCTGTTCAAAACACATTCTCACTAAGTCGCATGAGTATTTTGTGTTAATGATAACATTTTTCGTCCCAAGGACATGGATTTCACCAAACAATATTATTGATTAAGGTTAAAGTAGTGGTGGAAAGCGTACACTCCAGTATACTAAGTTTGAAATTTGTAGACAGAGTCATCTGTGACAGATAGCGTTAGGTGAACTCTCTCAGGTTAATTGTGACGCATCGACAGCTGGTTCTGAGTTGACTGTGCAATTGTGAAGCTTCACTTTAAAGATTTTGTCTTAACGGTTGCATGTGGTGTAATGTATGTCAATTAAAAATGCAATTTTGTCTCTGGTTTATCAAAAACAAAATATCTTAGCCGTAGCCTTAACATTTACAACATTATGTTTGTTTTCCTCTGGGCTGAAGCTCACAAGGGGAAGAAAAAAAATATTTTGTCAGTGGTTTAGACTAGTTTGTAAGTAAAATTTTAATGTACAACATATCCTGTGTACAATAGGGGTGTGTATGGCAAGCACCTGGCAATACAATAAGTATGACAATACACATGCCACAATAAGATATATCCCTATATTGATGTGCGGGTGTTTTTTTTTTCCAACCCTCTTTATAAAATGATTTGGCCCGCTCCAAGCCGAAATGTATAAGTTGACGTTTCAAAGTTTTTTGGGTGCACGTGGCAGAGTGGTTAGCACTCCTGCCTCACAGCAAGAAGGTCGTGAGTTTATAACCCGGCCGGCTCAAACATTCTCGGCCGACTCTGGTCTTTCTGTGAGGAGTCTGCATGTCCTCCACGTGTTACCGTGGGTTCTCTCCGGGTACTCTGGCTTCCTCCCACAAAAATAATCTTGTCTGAAACAAAGAGGAAGGGTACATGTAAATGTATTAGCATTTCCATGGGCCTTGTGACTCAACAATACATACAACCCTTTGCAATGAGTGTCATTGAAAAGGGTTATATGTATTTTATCTATAATTTTTCCTGTTTAGCATGAAATCAATAGAGCTTTGGAATGACTCTGTTCTAGTAGACGAAGAGCAAGCAAACCCTCTTTAAAACAGTGTGTAAGTGACTAAATACCCTCACCATTGTTTTTTTTTGTTTTTATTTTTATATTTTTACAAGATTGAAGTGGAGGCGAGCTGGCCCCAGACCCATCAGATGGAAACTACAGTATGTCCCTATCTGAATATGTATTACAGCTATGAAAATATGCTTGTTAGTGAGAATTTTAGATTTTTAGATTATTTCATTCTTCAGATCTAACTGTGTATTATAGGTTAGTGACCTTTTCAGGTCAAGTTGCTTTCAAGGTGAGTGGGTGAGTTTTCATTTAATTTACAAAATGTTATTACAATTCTATATGAATTTTAAATGTCAATACAACCAATAAAATGAATGATATATATTTTTAACCAAAAGTTAGTAATCTAATAGAGTTTAAGTTTACTTTTTAATTTTTATTTTTATTTGCCTACATAGTGTAGACATAAGTTGTGGATGTGGAACAGCCAGCCAGTTCTGAAGTATGGAATGCAAGGAGGAGACTTCATGTTATCACTGAACATACTTCTGTCTGGAAACAACTTCTCCAAGATTGTCCTTTTCTTTTGAATTTTGAATATGAGACTGGTGGCATCCTCAACTTTTTTCCAATACAGGACTCTTACAATGTTGATGTTGTAAAAGAAGAAGAAGAAGAAGAAGTTTTATTTATATAGCGCCTTTCTGTAGCTCAAGGTCGCTTTACATTTCACAAATACAGTACATACAAACACTTACATATACATCTATATATACACATCACATAATACATATAGTTGCGATTATCCGAAATGCTTGTTGAATAGATATGTTTTTAACTGGGACTTAAATGCACCCACAGATGAGATGTTTTGCAATTTAAGAGGCAGCGCATTCCATAATTGAGGAGCGTTTATACTAAAGGACCTTCCACCAACAGTAGACAGACGGAAACGAGAGGAACAGACCAAGGGAGGGAACAGACCAAGTTCGGCTGATCTAAGGCACCGGACGGGCGGTAAGGAGAGTAGGTCAGACAGATATTTGGGAGCAAGACCATTTAATGCTTTGAACATAAGAAGCAATACCTTAAAGTGTATACGTGATGTTACAGGGAGCCAGTGCAGGTCATGAAGCAGAGGAGTAATGTGAGCAGAGCACCTAGTGGAGGTGAGAAAGTAAAAGAGTTTTGGGAGCAAAAAGGAATGCCATCATTGACCAATTACGCACAAAAGAGTGTTGTAGCACTTGGTAAGTAAAGAAATGTATAAGTTGACATTTCAAAGTTTTTGTTACAATGTATGTACTGTGACAGCCAGGGGTAGCATTATTTTGAAAGTCTTTTGCTGTTGTCCTTATTCCTGTGTTTCAGGAAGTGGTGGGTGGGGCTAATCAAGTCCACACTTGGAGATGGCCTTTAAAAGGGCCTGAGATGATGGCTTCTCCCTCTCTCTTTGGTTCCATCACCCTGGCTGCTTTCTGGACCTTTGTCGTTTGTGATTCTACATACTCACGCATCATATGCACACAACATTGCACTCACACTGATTAACACAGTCATGTTATTTCTTATTTAATTAATAAATGTACTTATCTTCCTTATACTGTGTGGTCTCCCCTTTTTGTCATTGACTCCTTGAGCCAGAGTCGTGACAAAATGGGGGCTCGTCCGGGATCCTATTTTGGTTTTGGGGTAAGTTTGTTAATTCAGTATTTGTAGTTATGTTGGAGATCACACATTTGGTTATATTTGGATTGCAGTTTTGTAGTTTGGTTTTGGTCTGATGGTTTACCCAGGGTTTGAAGTAGATTTAGTGACAAATCTCATTTGTTGGATTATTTTTGAAGCCATAATTTTTTTTTTTCTTGTGTGAGCATTTGGTTGGAAGTGGGACTTCCTCTTGTAGGCTGAAGAGTGTTTTCCCCTATGGAATTGGCTCTCAAAATTTTTATGTGGCAGTGAAAGCGGCTGGAGCGGTTGTCTCGGGAGCACATCCTTGGGAACGAGGGGTCGCTGCATAGCAGTTGCCTTTATCGGCCCAACGGTTTACAGTGCATAAAAACCCACTGTCAGTAACTGCACGAAGACTAGGGCTGAGTTTAGTTAGTTTCTGGTTAGGTAGCTAGCGGGGAAGTTCTACTTCATAGTGCTGTTTTTTTTTTCTTGTCAGTATGGCTTCAATAGATGATTTTATTCAGTCGCCATCAGAAGAGCTGTTAAATAGTATGACCAGGGATCAACTGTTACAGCTAGTTGAAGTCTATGATGTCGATATAGGAGATAGGAAATTAAAGGAGAAAATAAAGGGTTGTTTGAGAGCTGTTTTAGTGCATGATAGAAAGTTGCCGGGGAAAAGTAACATGGGCGCTAAAATGAGTAGCGATAGTTCTTGTACCTTGACATTTGAACAGAGGAGAGAGTTACTTTTGTTGGAAATGGAGAGAGAGAAGTTGGCCATGGAAAGGGAACGGTTAAGAACCAAATTGGAAATGGAGAAGCTTGAGTTTGAGCAGGACAGACTGAAAGTATTCAAAGAGGGGTCAGGAAAAGAGTTTGATGTTGTGTCCAATTTGCGCCTTGTGCCAAAGTTTGATGAAAGGGATCCAGATACATTTTTCTCACTTTTTGAGCGAATTGCTACATTGAGGAGTTGGCCTGATTCTGACCGGGTAGTAATGTTGCAGTCAGTCTTTACAGGGAAGGCCCAGGTAGCCTTTTCTGCACTTAGTGAGCGCGATAGCCAAGTTTATGAAATTGTTAAAAAGGCGGTGCTGAAGGCTTATGAGTTAATCCCAGAGGCATATAGACAGCGTTTCAGGGCCTGGAGGAGGTCTGAGAAGCAGTCACATGTTGAATTTGCCAAAGATCTGCGTCAACATTTTAACAGGTGGTGTTCTGCGTTAGATGTGACAACTTTTGATGAACTTTCTGACTTGATTATTCTTGAACAATTTAAAGATACTGTTCCACCTGAAGTGGCTACCCGCATCACAGAGCGAGGGGTAGAAACTGTTGCAGAAGCAGCCACCGGCAGATGAGTATGTGTTGGCACACAAAGGTAAAAGAAATGTCTTTTCTGATCTTGGTTCTGTTAAACCCGTAAACTATTTAGCAGGCTGGAGTTTTCTCGGCCTAATCGGGTGTCTAAGACCATGTACTCTGATCAACTTTGTAATTACTGCCATGAGAAGGGTCACTGGAAAGGAGAGTGTCCAGTATTAAGAAGCAAAGGCAGCCATTTTGGTGGCAGAAACATTAAGCCTGCTGCATTTACAGCTCTAGCTAAGAAGCAACTGTCTCTAAGATCAGATTTGGGTGAGCCAGAGAGGCAGAACTATTCTGGTTTTGAAGCCTTTGTTTCAGAGGGTTTTGTATCTTTGAGTGGTAATGACGGCAAAGTACCTGTAAAAATCTTACGAGATACAGCAGCAACAGATTCGTTTATCCAGGCTTCAGTGTTGCCATTTTCTGAAGAGACTGATACTGGAGACTGTCATAGTGAGAGGGGTTAGTTTGGTGCCATTGAGTGCTCCTTTGCATAAATTTTTTCTGTCCTCTGGTCTTGTAGAAGGAGAAGTCCACATGGCAGTTCGCCCTGCTCTACCAATAGAGGGAATAGATGTCATCCTGGGAAATGATTTGGCTGGTGATCGGGTCTGGGCTACTGGGTGTCCTATTAAAGTTTCAGTGCCAGTAAAAGAACCAGATGACTGTGAGCAGGAGTTTCCAGAAGTTTTTACAGCATGTGCGGTCACAAGGGAAATGTCAAAGGCTAAGTCAGACACTTCTACTGAAGAGGGTGGCTGTGATTTCAAAATTGACTTGCATTTACCTCAGTCTTTTTCAATTTCCCAGCAGGAGTTGGTCACCGAGCAAAGAGCGGATGCGTCTTTGGGTGAATTGTTTGACCTGGTGCAACCCATTCAGGAGGCCGAAAGTTCAGCATCTGGCTATTTTATACACGATGAGGTACTGGTCAGAAAGTGGGTTCCACAGGGAGTTGATCTCCTTGGGAAGCCAGTCTTTCAAATAGTGGTACCCACCAAATTAAGAGATCGTGTTTTGTCATGTTCTCATGATCAGACTGGCCATTTAGGAGGTAAAAAAACATACAACCATATACTTCGTTATTTCTTTTGGCCGTGTCTTAAACGTGAAGTTGCTGCCTATGTTAAGACCTGTCATACATGTCAAATTACAGGCAAACCAAATCAGTCTGGTAAACCTGCACCACTTTGTCCAATCCCTGTTATAGAAAATCCTTTTGAACATTTGATTATTGACTGTGTGGGGCCTTTGCCAAAGTCTAAGTCCGGGTCCCAGTATCTGCTAACTGTTATGTGTCTGGTTACTCGTTACCCTGCAGCATATGCACTTCGTAGCATAAATGCTAAGTCCATTGTTAAGGTCCTATCTCAGTTCATTGCCATTTTTGGTATACCAAAGATCATTCAAAGTGATCAAGGTTCTAATTTTTCATCGCATCTCTTTGCCCAAGTCTTAAAACAACTTAACATTAAACACAATCAAGCCTCAGCTTATCATCCACAGAGCCAAGGTGCTTTAGAGAGATTTCACCAAACTCTGAAGTCGCTGTTGCGTTCATATTGTACAGAGTTGTGTAAGGACTGGGAAGAGGGTTTACCGTGGTTACTTCTAGCAGCAAGAGAGGTTTGTCAAGAAAGTACTGGGTTCAGTCCTAATGACTTGGTTTTTGGCCATAAGGTTAGGGGACCATTAGCAGTACTTCATGATAACTGGGTTACAGATGAACCTCCTTCAAATCTGTTAGCTTACATAAATGGTTTTCGTCATCGTCTTTATATGGCAGGACAGCTGGCCAAACAAAATTTGGAAAAAGCTCAGTCTCGTATGAAATCTAGGTATGACAGGTATTCTGAAAAGCACCAGTTCAGCGAGGGGGACCAGGTTTTGGCATTATTGCCAATAGGTGGGTCAGTTTTTCAAGCCAAATTTCATGGTCCTTACACGGTGGTAAAAAGGCTTTCAGAGCTTAATTACCTTATTGCAACTCCAGATAGGAAAAAGAGGCAACAACTTTGCCATATCAACCTTCTAAAACCCTATTTTGCTCGTGATTTGTTGGAGGGTAACTCCGGGTGAAGTCTTTCACTGGGAAGGGGACTGTTTTGACTGTTTGAAGTTCAGCGGTCAAGCACTTCTGGAGGAGGAAGTGGCAATGCCTGACGATGCAGTGCTTAGCGGTTGTTTGAAAAATTCTGAAACTCTAGAAAAATTGGAGTTATTATTGGCCCATTTGCCAAAGGAGAAGGCGGTACAGTTGGCTGCATTAATTAAAGGTTACCCATCATTGTGTGGCGATACTCCTACTAGAACCAATTTAATAGAACATGATATAGACGTGGGGGATGCTAAGCCAATCCGCCAGAGGTTTTTTCGTGTCTCTGTGGAAAAGAGAGGTTATTGATAAGGAGGTTAAGTATATGTTGGACAATAAAATTGCTGTCCCCTCTTTTTCCAGCTGGGCCTCCCCATGCCTGATTGTCCAGAAAGCCGACAAGTCTCCTCGGTGCTGCACTGACTTCCGTAAGGTCAATGCAGTTACTAAACCTGATTCTTACCCATTGCCTCGGATTGAAGACTGTGTCGACCAGGTTGGTTCTGCCAAGTTTGTGAGTAAATTTGACCTTGTCAAAGGGTACTGGCAGGTGCCGCTGACTCGTAGAGCACAGGAAATATTGTCCTTCATTACAGCTTCTGGCTTGTTCTCACAAACTGTGATAGGGTTACGCCTACAAAATGCCCGGCAACCTTTCAGAGGCTTATGAACATGGTTGTAAATGGTCTTAAAGGTTGTACTGTCTATTTAGACGATGTTGTAATTTACAGTGACACCAGGGCTTAACACATAAACCAGATTCAGGCATTATTTGAACGTTTGGTTAATGGTAACCTTACTTTAAACTTGGTTTGCAAGAGCTAATGTGACCTACTTGGGAAAAGTTGTTGGGCAAGGGAAGGTTCGTCCAGTAACCGCAAAAGTTACAGCGGTGTCTCAGTTTCCTGTTCATTCTACTAAAAAAGAGCTCATGAGACTCTTGGGTCTCGTGGGTTACTATCGTTGTTTTTGCCGCAACTTTTCCAGTATTGTAGCTCCACTTACCGATCTTCTAAAAGGTACAGCCAAATTTATATGGTCTGCTTCCTGTCAGCAAGCTTTCAGTCAAGTAAAAGCTCTTCTTTGTTCAGCTCCCGTTTTACTTGCTCCTCGGTTTGATCGACCTTTTCAGCTATATACTGATGCTAGCCATGTAGGAGTTGGAGCTGTGTTGGTACAAGCAGATGACCATGGTGTGCAGCGGCCAGTGTGTTTTTTCTCTAAAAAGTTCAACAAACATCAGTTGAACTATTCAGTTATTGAAAAGGAGGCACTAGCTCTCATTTTGGCTTTGCAACATTTTAGAGTGTACATTGACTCGGGAAACTCTTTATTAGTTTATTCCAATAACAACCCATTAACCATTTTGAATTCTATCCAAAATCCAAACCAGAGGTTAATGCGTTGGGCGTTATTTTTGCAGCCTTATCATTTGGATATTCAACATATTAAGGGGAACGATAATGTACTGGCTGATGCTCTCTCCCGGGCTCCAGTATAAAAGCTGGTTCCCTTTGTCCCAATGTTGTGGCTTCTTCTCTCCTCCCTCTTAATTAGCTCCTAGGCGCAAAGGCTGCTGAGGCGGGGGATGAAGAGCCTGGACGTTGGTGATTTTTGGGAAATCCTCGGTTGTTCATCTACATAAGCTAAGTACATGGTGGTTGACTAAAGGCTGCAATATTGATTTGTAATGTCTCAGGGTAGAACCCTGGTTTTATGGGGGGGAGTGTGACAGCCAGGGGTAGCATTATTTTGAAAGTCTTTTGCTGTTGTCCTCATTCCTGTGTTTCAGGAAGTGGTGGGTGGGGCTAATCAAGTCCACACCTGGAGATGGCCTTTAAAAGGGCCTGAGATGATGGCTTCTCTCTCTCTTTGGTTCCATCACCCTGGCTGCTTTCTGGACCTTTGTCTTTTGTTATTCTACATACTCACGCATCATATGCACACAACATTGCACTCACACTGATTAACACAGTCATGTTATTTCTTATTTAATTAATAAATGTACTTATCTTCCTTATACTGTGTGGTCTCCTTTTTGTAATTGACTCCTTGAGCCAGAGTCGTGACAGTACAAAGGAATAATGAATATTGTAGATAAAAATATTTTCAGTATAAACTAGTGTAGAATGACTTTATGACTATTACTTTAGTGATAGGCTTTAATAAACCTATAACAAGCTGATAGGCTTCTTTAGCTCTGTTCCAGCTGTCAGAAGGATGGACTCGCCAGGTAATTCAAATAGCTTTACAACATGTCAGTCTCCCACTGTTAATTTTTATTTATTTATCCCCACCCTCAAAAGGTCACTCTGCACAGTACTGTACCTACGACATTAGAGCAAGACAACATGGACATCATCAGTGTTGTGAATCTGGACAAAAGACAAACTGACAGAAAGAGTGGCAATGGAGAAGTTTGCCTTCATAAAGACCTTTGACAGGCTTATGAGGGAGCTCAGCATAAAGGAGATAGTCACTGATGCGTAAGATTAATCTTTTGATCTTATGACGTCTGTATGAGAAATTTAGGTAATGTGCATGATTGTATGTTTGGTTGTTTGTTCATGCCAGATCCAGAGAATGGGAGGTACAAAGATACAGGTGTAGTGCATTCCCTTGACATCTGGCATGCAGCCAAGAATCTGACCAAGAAACTACATATGGTAAGCGTTACAAAAAATAATTTGATTTGATATTTTGTTTATTTTATTGATCTTTGTTGTGTTGATGTCTCTGTTAATGTAATTCTCATTTTGTCAACATGCAGGGATGATATCTGGTCATTCACAAAAACTTTTCTGGATAAAAAATATAGTCAATCACTTTTGGTTTTCTTGTCAGAAAGCAGAAAACTGGGAGGAGTTCTTAGTGTTTATGATTGATCAATAATAGCCATTTAATAAACAGTAAATTTTTTCTTATATTGACTCCACACAAAAAGTTGTGCCTCAGTTGTGCATGCTTTTGTCAGTATGCTTATCTACTAAAATGTATATTTTATTTCATGTTCATAAATTAGCATTTCAATAGTGAATCATATTTTAGGATATGTGGCGAGGTGTTCTGCACCACGTCAGGAATGAGCACAAGTGGGCCCTTGGCAGATTACAGCATGCTTCTCTGGATGTGGGAAACTTTGACAAAAGGTCATAACAGCAAATTCTGCACGAGGCACTGTCACAAATTGTCCTAAACAGACGGTGGCTGAAGGATGTTGAGAAGTTTCTTACCTTTAGGTAAGATTTAAATTTTTTTGATTATTACGTCCGTTTATGCTATCTAAAAACTATTGTTTTACTATTGAGTAAAAGCCAAAAAGCCCGGCCATTTTATTGCTGAGTCGTAACAGTATCAGTAAATATGGAACCAATGGGCGGATTATATCCACTATGTAAACAATCAATGCTTCAGCCACGTAAAGTAGAGCAATGGAACATGTCTTTAGAGTAAAAATCTTTACAGAAAACAATTAAACAAATGATATATTTATGTATTTTCAAAACGTGTAACAGTAAATAAAGAATTAGGTGTCATAATCCCTACCTGGTGTTGTAGTCAGTCGTTTTTCAAGATTCAAGAGTTTTATTTGTCACAAACACAGTTAAATACAGAAAATATAACCGGCAGTGAAATGTAAACAGGTCCGCTCCATCAACAGTGCAAATTAACAATTACAAAAAACTTAAAATTTAAAAACTTAAAAAAACACGAGGAAGTAAAGTGGTTAACAGAAATGTACAAAGAATAATGTGCAAACAGGCTATAACAGGTTGTTACACAGTAACGAGCGCAGAAAGTGCAGTGTAATGTCTGTATAATGTCAGTGTGTGGATGTTTATCCTGAAGTGAAGTGAAGTCTTGGTCTTGCTAACATTCAGAGAGAGACAGTTGTTCTGGCACCATGATGTCAGTTGCTCCACCTCGTCCAGGTATGCCGTCTCATTGTTGTTGGAAATGAGGCCCAGGACAACAGTATTATCAGCAAATTTGACGATGGAAAAGCACAGATGGTTCTCAGTCCCTGCCAAATCCGGCGGGAGTCGTTGAATGTAAAATGAGACTCGACTCGCCCCCTATAATGGAGCTTTCTTCCCTTTCTTCTCCCCTTGCACTGGGTAATTGGGCCCCTGCCTGTCCCTCGTTGTGTGTCTTTATAACCTGTGTGATTTCCCCTGCTCGGTGCGAAGTCATCTTCTCCCCTACCGTGTGGCTGGTGGTCTATGGGGGCTTGTGTTCCGGCTGTTGTATTTTGGTCTACTCTGTGTGTTCAGAGGATTATTATTCCTAGTGTTTCCTCGCTGTATTGGATTATTGTTTGCTTGGACCCTGGCCTTGTTCTACTTTGTTTCATAGATTTGGATTTATACCATTTGCCGGCAAAATAAACTGTTATTTTTAAACCTTCAGCCTCTGTTTGGGTTTTGCATTAGAGTCTCACATGTTCGAGAGTGTGTCCTTGACAGTAGGAATTATAAAAATCTCTTTCTTTTGAGGTAGTCACCCAAAGTATTATGTTTATATGAGATGTGTATATACAAAAACACAATTTTGACAGAAACAAGTGAATAAGTAGTGGTGTCAGATCCACTCCGTCTCCCTCAGGGATCCGCTCCACTTTCCTTCTCCTTCCTTCATCTCATCACTGCCACCTGTCCCAAGCACCTGCAATCTATTACTCAGTGAGGTATTTAAACCGCTCCTTTCCACCTCTTCCCTGCCAGATCGTTCAGCAGACTTTGTGTGAATGTTTCCAGCGTTTGTCACAGCTCTTATTCCAGCCCTCGCTCCAGGTCTCAGGTTTGGACTCCAGCTAGCAGCCCAGTCCCTCGGCTTGGTCTCTAGTCACCGGCTCGGCACCAGGTCTTGGTTTAGCTCCACGGTTCAACTCCAACTCTCGGTCCAGCTCCTCGGCTTGGTTCACGACTTCACTTCAGCCATCAGTGCAGTTCCTCCGCACGGACTACAGTCTCAGATCTCCTATCCAGCTTACTGTCACTATCTGTACTTAAATAAAGAATCACTTACCTTCACTGTCTTGTGCGCATTTGAGTCCTCAGTCCCACATTACAAGTGGATGATTGACTGATTTCTTTGAGGCTTATAATTACTAAATGAGTATTTATCCCTAATTTGCCACACACAGCAGCTTGATATCACAATCCGATTCCCTGCACCCAGATGTGCATGCTGCTAGACGATGAACTGGCAATATGCAGAGTAACGATACTGTTATCTGCCCCGAGGTCTTGGCTAGAGGCCTACATCCAGATAAAACAGTTCCATGTGGGCCTTCCTGCTTTGACACCCTACTAGATCCAGGTCCGTTGGCCTGAGTTCAAACAGATGCACCGGCTGACCCTGACTGGGTATGATTGGTCCTGGTGTGGTCTAAAAAAAAAACCCTGGCAGACGAGTAACAACAACATGGAGAACTTCATCTGTCCCTTGTTGCTCTTTTGGTACGAGTGTTTGAACTAATATTACTTCAATAAAAACTAATAATCCAATGTAAAGTTTGTCTGTTTAATTCCACTCAAAAAGTACAAGCCAGCGCTGGGTCACAACACGTAGTTAATAAGAGGTCAGCCCACGTGTTGTGCTGCTGGTTAACACAATGCTTACAGGGTACTAACCTCTGGCCACACCTCACACAAGAGGGGGCAGTTCCTGCCACTGTATCAGTAGTCTTCCACTATGTGTCCAGCCAGAGTACTGATGGGATTTATGGCTCTTTGAGGGGATCCGGATCTTCGTGATCCGTTTCTTTCAAAGAGACATTCTTTTCTTTTGGCTATTTTAAAAATTTAGTCAGTTTTAAGAAGTCAGCTTGGGCATTTCAATTTATCCTGGAAATAATCTCTGGGAGGAATGATGAGGTGAGATTTGTAGTCAAATAATTAAAACTCAGATATCACACACCAATATCTGAGTTTGAATTATTCTGAAATATTGATTATTACCTCATTTGTCATGTGTGGACTATATTCCATAGGGTTGCACAAATCCCTCTGCTTAGACAGTGACATCACTTTTGCATTTACATTTAGTACAAAGTCTGTGTGTGTGTGTGTAAAGCTAGGTTGACTTATGTTTTTCATACAATACCTACTCACAAATAAACATAAAAAACAAAGCCGGCTGCAATGATTTTCTGTGCAAAACAGCTTTTACTACAAACACTTCCACACAAGAACATTATCACACAAGAACATTTTGATAGAAAACAAAATATTTAAAGTAGATAAAATTACAAAATAAAATGGAAATGTCTACATACTACATACTATTACTACTGTAAACTTTGCAAATAGGACATCAGCCCCTTCAAGTCAATAAACAATAACAAAGTGGGCTGCAATGAATGTCTGTGCAAAACAGATTTTAGTGAAAAATGTCTATACAAGAACAGTATCACAAAAGAACATTTTTAATGTTTTTAAAAGAACAAGTTTTAAATGAACACAAAATGCAATGTAAATAAATACAAAGCAGTTCCTTAATTTATGGCTTTTTCTGCCTCTCTTTTTGTCCTTGGGCAAAATTGCATTAAGGAAGACAAGAGCTCTGACCTTTTTGGGCTTTAGGCGACTTCTGTCCAGTTTTTAGAATATTCTCTCAGAGGGAACTGATGTGTTCTTGGTCATCAGCTTGCTAAACCTGGGGTAAACAGGGGCTCGACTCTCCCACCACTTGAGGGGATCCTCATGTGTTGGAAGAAGAGGCTCCTCCAGGTAGGCTCACACCTCCATGACAGCATCGGCGGTTGGATTCCTGGCTTCCACTGTTCCAGCTACCTGCTCATAGGGGTGGGAGATATAACAATGGGAGATACCATTTTTATGTGATTAGAGTAGATTAAATTAGATTCAACTTTTGTCATTACACAGTGTAAGAGAACAGAGTAATGAAATGCAGTTTAGCATTTAAATAGAAGTGACAATAGTAGATTTGCATATGTACAGATTAAATGCAGTGATTTACAGCTATTGGACGTTTTAGACTGAGATATCAGACTGATTTCATTGTAGAGATTTTTGAAAAAAAAAAAAAAAGGTGACTTATTGTTGCCACCCTTACTTCCTCATGGAAATAGCTCCAAACTATTGATCCTGCACCACTGCCTGCTCCTTCCAGTCCTTCCACAGCTGGTTGCTGTTGGATGGGTGTGCCACTGCTAATTCTTGCTGCTGCAGTTGACAGCATTTGAAACATCTCATCTGTTGTTCTGCCATCAGGGAAGGCCATCCTCTTAAAACGCGGGTGCAGCAGCCTCTGCTAGTATGTGGTTGGCATGAATCCTGTGGAATTGCGATGACATACTCGCACACAGACTGTCGATCACACCTTGCGCTACCACTGTTGTAGTGTTTCGCTGGAAATTAGCTGTGGCTCTTTGAAGTCCCCTGGCCAGCACTATGACCTTCGAGGCTGTCAAGTAGCTGGTGGAAAAAAAAGCAAAAAAAAACTTAAAAACTAAATGTTAAAAAAAACTAATGTTACAATTTTAAAGCTGAAACAATGATAAATATTAAAACGTCTTAAACAGATATATATTGTGGTATCAAATATCCATAATTTTTTATCAGGAAATTGGCATGCAGGATACAGAAATCTACTGACAATGATATATACTCCAGTGTATTACACAGATTTCTAATATGGTATAAAATATTCATAATTTACTATTGGGTAAACTCTAAGCCAGGGTGACCAACTGGTTCTAACTGGTTTAAACAGGTGAGGTGTTTAGTGTCCTAAACTAGTGCAGTGTATCATTCAGAGAGTACAAATAACATACAAAAAAGTTATAAAAAGTATTTCTTATTATAAAATCCTAACAAAACTGTTGAGGTGTCTGAATGGACACCTCACTAAACTAAAAATCTAACTTTAGCATTTTTTTGCATCTCCACCTGTTGAGATGTTGTTGCATCTCACAACCAAAATCTAAACAACTAAACCATTCCGTGAGTGTAGGTGTCTAAAACTATATTCATATAACCATCTCCTTTCGGCAGTCACGTGGACCTGCCCCCTCCAGGTCGCCAAATCTCTGGTAGATGGTCATGTGTGGTGCAAATACAATGTGGAAAATAATATAACAGTGCTATGTGTGTAATGGAAAATCAAAGGTTTCTAAACCATCCCAAAATTGTCAAAGAGTCCCTGAGAATCCTTAATAAAAAGACTGTGATATAATCCTATACATTCACATGTGTACTGTGTATCATGTGGACCCTATCATACATTATCCTCTACTTCCAGGGTGCAAGAGCACCAAGATCTTCCTCTAGTAGTGATACCTTCTCCTGCATAGCTTGATAAGCAGGAGGAGGCACATTTCCTTCAATCATGGCTATTAGGGTCCTATTTAACATACTTCTTATACCTCTTGTACCTTTTAGTACCAAACATTTTATCGACCATTTGCAATTGAGTGGAGGTAAAATGCGTTCCATTATCTGATCTAATAACGGAAGGGACTCCATGTCTAGGATGAGGTCCCTAATTAACCACTGTATTACTTCCTTTGTATGAATGTGTAAGAATGTTCAGTGAATGTATGTGGTGTTGGTCGGAGAGGCCGTGGCGCAAAATGGCTGCCACGTCTCTGTCAGTCTGCCCCAGGGCAGCTGTGGCTACAGTTGTAGCTTACCCTTTGCCTGAGTGGTTTTACAGGGTTTAGCCTCCACCCATCTTGTAAACGATTCCACGGCCACCAGGATCTATCTGTAGCCCTGGACATGTTCTGCCCCCATGTCAACGAGGGGAACAGGAAAAGACTCCATCCCCAACTTGAGTGTGGGTTTGGGATTGTAGACACTACAAAATTTACACGTATTTAGATAATATTTATAAATATCCTGTAGTATGGGTGCCTCCACAACCTGGATATTTTCTGAGTGAGATTGATGTGCCCTGTGTGTCCAAGCAAATGAGTTTCTTTACAAAGCAATTAAAGTAGGGCCGCTGAAACCACAACCTTACCTTCATGGGACCTCCACACGCCTGTGGAGTCTTTCGGTACCAAAAGTAACCCAGGCTTGTCTTTCATGAATTGCTGCATGTTCTTGCATATCAATAAGTTCTGTAAAACAGAGGGACTTACCTGTTCTGTTGCAATATTGGTGTCTATATCCAATGCCATTTGGACCACCACCTGTGTGACTAGTGGAGTATAACCCGCTATTAGCTTAGAAGCTACATCTGCCGCATTGTTACCTTTAGCAACTATAGTTGTCAAATTAGAGTGGGCTGAACACTTAAGAATTGCTGGTGTCTCTGGTTTGTGCAGTGCTTCTGAGAGCCTAATCATTAAGTCCCTATGTTTGATAGGTTTACCAGTAGTTGTCTTAAAATCAGAATTTGTCTAAAATCTAAGGTGATGAAGAGCAGCAGAGCAAATAGGCTGAATCTGTATAAACATTAAGATCTTGGCCCTGGAAAATCTCACATGCTCTAATTAACGCCAATAGCTCAGCAGATTGACCAGAGTGTTTAGGAGATAAAATCTGGGCTTCAACTGTGTCATAGACACCCGGGGGTGTATAAGCTACTACCGCGTAAGACGCAACAATGTTTCTCCCAGGAAGAGCATGGCTGTGTCCATCAGTGAAAATGTCCTGTGCAGTCTCAATAGGTGTAGACTGCACATTAGGATAAATGTCTACTTCGGTAGCAGTGATTCATTCATAGTCATGTGGTTGAGACTGAGATAAATTATGTGCAAGTAAAACATCAGAAGAGACAAACTTCACTGACATGTCATCTAACATGGCGAGGAGTTTACTCCTACGAGCCATGCTAACTGTAAACCTTTGACTGTCCAAAAAGGCTACAACTGAATGTTTAGTGTGTACCACCGTATTGTGGCCCTCTCAATGCATGAGCTATAGCACATATTCCTTGAACGCATGACGGGCTCCCTGCCTCTACAGGATCCAGGGCCCTACTATAATAGCAGAGCACCACGCGTCCGAGAGGAGCTTTTTGACATAGAACGGCACAAACAAAACCTGCCTTTTCTGCAACATGGAGCATAAAGACTTGTGATATGTTGGGGTTAGCAAGAGACATTGCTACACCCAGAGCCCATTTCAAAGCTATAAAAGCTTCCTCTGCAGGTTCAGTCCAAGTCATCTTAGACTTAAAATTTGTATGTCCAGCTGAGCTAATCAGTAATCTAAGTCGATGTGTCAGATATGAGAAGTCCGAGACATAATGTCTGCTGTAATTGGCCGTGCCTAAAAATGTCCATTGGTAACTGGACTAGGGCAGCTACTTCAGCTGGCCCTACATAAATGCATGTCCATTTGACACTGACAACAGGCAGATCTGAGTGCAGTTTCACTTTCAAATATTACTGGAGGATCTACACACATAGCCATTCGGGAAGAGTACATCTGTATATGTCTCTCCACAGATAATAACTGCTTTAACAGCAGCTATTAAGTTCCTTGCCATCAGATTAATGGGACAGGCACGTTGCAATAAAAACGAATGTGTCACTTTTAGTTGGTCTACGGCTAAGTCAAGTGTGCATACTTGGGGCTCAGAAAATAACATTTCTTTTGACACCAGAAAACCCTACTACATTGGTATGTTATGGAGAGAGTGGTAACATGCAGTGGTACTATATCTAGCACCTGAATCTACCATAAACTTCAGAAGTTCCTCATTAATTAATATTTGCACTTCTGGTGCTGGGAACTCTGCTCTCTCCATAGTGGGGTCCCGGCCTCCCTATTGGTGATATTGTCCTGATCCTGGCCCTTGTGGCACGGGCAGGAGCTGTGCATTATGCACCTGCGATATTTGTTGCCTTTGTTGTGATTGGCCATAGGAATTTGGTGTTGTCAAAGTTTGATGTATGTGTGATTGATTTGTATATTGAGGAGCAACATTTGGTTGTTGTATAAAAGGTGTAGGTTGCATCATATATGGTTGAGGCTGAAGACTCAACCATAACATCCTCCTCGCTAGGAGGTCACTTATTTTGCCTCGGCTGCCCTTTACAGACTTATCCAGTTTTTCATATTCACCTTTCTATTTCTGCAAACATAATCTTTCTGTCATCTGCTTTACCTGTTCCAGTTGAGTCTTAAAGTCATGGATATCATTTTGTCTCACCATCTCCAGGAGGTCTTTCTCACATTTTTCATCATCTGTGGGCTTAAACACACATTCAAGTTCTCCCCCCAATATCCCTATCACAGGAGCCTGCATTTCAGATAAAATGGGTTATTCTGATTAATTGTGTGTGTTAACAAGCTTCTAGCTTCAGTATATGGAGATACTGTTTGTGGTATGGGTGGCACCAAAGTGTAGGGTGGTGGCAATGCCTGAGTGGGTGTATCTGTATTACCAGTTTTTGAGTCGGGGGAGGGGCTAGACTTTGTTGCTTCCAAAATGGCTGCCTTTTCTTCCTCAGCAGTCAGAAACAGCTCAGGTCCTGTTTTAAAAATTGGTTCCCTAAAGAATCTCAGTGTCATACGATTAAGATCCTCAATTTTATTCTTTTCTTTCATCAATGACCTTCTCAGAAAGGTCGAAGCCACTTCCACTTTTGCTATAACATTTGTTAATCTTTGTTAACAGATAACAATTTCATAAATTGTTGGCTTTTGTTGGGAGAGGGTCCGCAGGGCCACCAAGAACACCCTCTGCCTGCATTTTTTCTAATCATTTCATTAACAAACATTTTCACAATTTATTTGAGAAGTTTTAGTAGTAGATACAAGCATAGTTATCAATTTCTTTACAGCCCAGCCCACGCTGCCTATCGGGTAGGGCGGGCGTCAGCTATTTCTTTGTTCACGTCCGCCATCTTAAAATGCGCCTACAATGGGCCTCTTTTTTTAGTTATTAGTTTTAGTTAAAAGTTTTTATATATTTCTTCGCAACACAAAACACAACGTTTTTACGACAATATCACAAACACCTATTTTCTAGTGTTATCTAGTGTTAAAATAACTTCTTAACTATGCAACGCATATGCTGCCCTAACCCATAACCCGGCTCACTTTCTGAGAATCGATCATTTTCTCAAGGAGTATCAAACCCTTCGGATTACTTTTCTCTATATAGAAATCTCTTTATCTCTTAAACTACACACACATTTTTAACCAATACAAAACTTTTGTACACAAAACATTTAAGACATCTTATACATTTTTCTGAGTGTACCACTAGTTCTAAAATAAATGTACAGACAGGTTTTTATCTTCACAGTGTGGTCTGCCCCCATAGGAACAGGCAGAAAATTTAGTTAACAAGGCAATCCATTTTCCCGGCTCTTTTGGTACGAGTGTTGGAACTAATATTACTTCAATAAAAACTATAAAACCAATGTAAAGTTTTTCTGTTTAATTCCACTCAGAAAAAGTACAAGCCAGCGCTGGGTCAGCCCACGTGTTGTGCTGCTGGTTAACACAATGCTTATAGGGTACTAACCTTTGGCCACACCTCACACAGGAGAGGGTACTTCCTGCCACTGTATCAGTAGTCTTCCACTATGTGTCCAGCCAGGGTGACCAACTGGTTCTAACTGGTTTAAACAGGTGAGGTATTTAGTGTCCTAATCTAGAGTGCAGTGTATCATGCAGAGAGTGCAAATAACATACAAAACAGTTATAAAAAGTATTTCTTATTTAAAATCCTAACATCCTACTGCGACAGTCGTTCCTAAAAATTGAACAACAAGCACTGTTTAGCTCAGAGGTTTATTTGGGTGTGTGATCATTTGTAGATATATGACCAACCTGCCTCTGTTGTCCTTCAGCAGCTGTGCCACTCTCAAGGCTGAATTATGCTTCTGCGTAGGGTGCGCGTATAAGGTACAGCGTAGCATACGCAGTGACGTGTACCATACGCCGTACCCAGACGCGCACCTCCTCCAAAATGTAACTACGCGTCGCGACGACGCCGGACCGCAAGATCTGTGATTGGTCGGCTTGGTAGTATTATGTTTCCTCCTATGCATTTCCGAATGATTTTCTGCACTCTGGACCGCCCGCCATTTTTAAATTCAAATTCAGTGAAGAGCCAACATGGAACTAGATCAAGTGACCGAGCGATTAATTGAAGAAGTGAGGAAATACATCCTATCTTGGCTGGCACCTCATGTCAAACATCGGCTTACAGAGTCAAACTTTGACGATAAGGTAAATAATGCACCTCTATTGTGTTTCGTTAGCTAACTTAACTAGCAATGCTACCACATGGGGTATTGATTTTTTTGCAGAAATTATATACCTGTGAGTCAAAAAGCATGTGTAATAGATTGTAATTATATGTAATGGGTTGTATTTATGTAATGTAATAGATTGTAATTTTATTTGGCTTACAGAAAATACAAATGCAACAATTTAGCATTTGCAATGTCTGAATATGCAGTTATTATAGCTCTATCTATCTATAAATTAATAATGAATGCATCATCTTTTATGTATAACTTATACTATTTGCAATTTCTTTCATAATCACAGGATGGGACTGATACCAGCTCAAACTCCACTGGTGTATCGGATGTGAGACCTCCAGCCAACAGCGATGATGACCGATTACCAAGTGGCAGAGCCCCATCACCGGCCATCTCTTCTGTCCCGCAGCCATCTCTTCTGCCCACGCAGCCATCTCTTCCGTCCCGCAGCCATCTCTTCCGTCCCGCAGCCATCTCTTCTGCCCACGCAGCCATCTCTTCTGTCCCGCAGCCATCTCTTCCGTCCCGCAGCCATCTCTTCCGTCCCGCAGCCATCTCTTCTGTCCCGCAGCCATCTCTTCCGTCCGCAGCCATCTCTTCTGTCCCCAGTCCAAAAATGGCACAAAAAGGAAGAGAAAAGAAAAAGATGACTGGGTCCAAGTGCAGGTTGCTCGGTTGGAGGAACGGCGGGTGGAGCTGCAACAGAGACTGTGTCAAGGCAATGATGAGAGCGACCGGTTTGTACAAACTGTTGCAGATATGCTGTGGAGGGTGCCGGAGGACCACAGAGCGCAGGCAATGCATATAGAAAGGCACTGTATCTGCAGTTTGCACTTTTGCTTTTTTTAGTTATTTTTTTGTATATAGTTTGCACTTCAGCTTTTTTATTTATTGTCTGTTCACACCAATTCATGCAGGTTATACTGTAGTTTGCATTATTTGTGAAGTTTCTCCTTTACATCTGTTTTTGATAATAATTGTAGATCATTGCACATTAATACATTGCACTGTCATGCCCATATTTGTATGTACTTTACACTGTTTATTAAAAAAAATACTGCTGTTTCAAAAAATGTGTGAAGGTTATTGCAAATAAACATTAACTAATAGTAGCACATGTGTCTGTGTTTGCTCTTTTGCATCTATTTTTAATTTACAATTCAAGATCGTTGCACCTGTTTTTACTATCTTTTGCATCAAACAATTTGTGTATAGTTTGAACCAATTATGTTGGTTCCTGCTGTATGCATATTTTATTGTTGAGGTTACAGTAAATTAAAATCTTAGTTAATTTACAATTATAGACCATTGCATCTTTACATGCATTATCTTATACATAGTTCGACCATTTGTATGTATAGTACAAACTTAAAAAAATATCCTCATGTCATTTATTGGTGCATTATATTTTACACCAATACAAGTTACACACCAGGCTGACCACGACACACAATGTTGTTTTGCCATTGCACAATTCAGTGGAGTGACTGAAATGTTGTTTCAAAAACAGTGGAACCCGCCGCGTCAACTAGCGTTTGGCGGGTACTGCAGAGCAAAACAGACATACGCAGAGGTATAAATGCTCACGACGGCGTCGCCTACGTGCGTAGCCTACGACGTACACTACGGCGTACACCCGACGCAGAAGCATAAATCGGCCTTCAGTCTGTCCTCTTCACTAACAGGCCCAGGTCCTCTTCCGCCCCTCCCAGGGCCTCTCCTTCTGCACCTCTTGCCCTCCCCACCCCACCCCTTCTTGACTCACTCAGTGCTCTCTTCCACCGGAACTTTTGTTCCGATTTGGAAAAAAATAAATTGCATATCTGTATTTTTAAAGTGCTAAACTTCATGTTTGAGGTATTCTGAATGACACCAACAGTAAAATAAGCAATGATAAGCTAAAATTAAAGCCGCAAGGGGCGATAAAGGCCCTCGTCTTCCTTGCAACTGCAGGGACACATGTACTCGGAGGATTGCATTTCATGCTTTAAAGCGTAAACTTCACTGTAATGTCAAATAACCAGGCCTGTGCCTTTGCTTGAATCTTCTTCTGGCTGGAGCCTGCTTCATCACCTCGGGCCTGTGCTACTGCTGGGGCCTGCTACACCACCTTGTAATTTAGAGTTAAAGGTCTCCGAAATTCCTTGGTTTTCCTGTGATCTGTCTGAACTTTTGAAAATAAGAGTTTATGCTTGGGCTAAGGCGAGAAAAACAAAGTACTGGCTGAAGATTTGCAATGACTCAGAAATTGCTGCACCCCCCTGTTAAAAAGTAAAAATGTACAGTAAATATTACTTGTCTAAAAGAACAAGTTTACACGTTCCAAAAGATTCTGATTAGTTTTCCAAGACTCTAGTCTTGGCTCTGAAGGAGTCTCTTCCAAAGGAAGGATCCTGGCATTTGGTAAATGGCATTTATTACCCAAAGAAATGGCTGCCTCTTCACAAGATCATTTCGACCACAGCCACAAATGTATCAACAAACAAACTGATAACTTTTTTGGCACGTGTCTAGATGATACCAAATTTGGGGCCTTTTAGATTAAAACACATTGAGTTTATCTTTGAGGGGTGCGATTTTGGTGGTCACACCTTTCACCCCACATGGCGGACTTCCTGTTGAGTTTAGGGTGTGGCTGTCATCAACTTTTCTGTTTGCTAGCTACCGCTTGGGTGACAGCTATAATACTGAGCTATAATACTGATACTGATGTAGAGACTGTCCAGCAAACCATCTCTGTGGAAACAGGTTATGCCGAAAAGAACGAATGGATTGATTGATTGGTTGTAACAAAATAACCCAAAGCAAAACTGTTATGCTTGTGCAGGGGCTAGGCCTCTATTAGCTACAGTACCTTTTCCAATTACGCCATTTAATGACTACAAAAATTTTGAATGTATGTTGAAATTGGACAATCATGTAACTGAACCACCTGTAAAGAACAATATTAAACCACCCTGGTTTTCTCCCTATGAGGGTAACTACACCTGCATAACCCGGAGTGGAAAAAGGAGGTTGGACTCCTGTCTTCCTGTAA
>JALDNG010001378.1:0-60684 GCA_024349245.1 Neodontobutis hainanensis
TGTCATATAACCAGCTTTTTAAATTTTGAGCTTTAGGGTAATATATAAAAATTTAAAATGCGACAAAAAATGATTCTCACTGCGCCACCAACCAACTTTTCAGATGACAGAAAAATAATAAAACGAGGTGACGACACCCGATAAACATACAGAAATGAATGAGTTCAATTAGCAAACGATCCAGAGTAGAGAAATTTAAGCAGAAAGGATTAATATATTTCATAGCAATGCGGCGATACGCGTAAGTTAACGATGATTGATGAAGCATAGTTGACACTATACAACGATATATAGCCATCTTCAAGAATATTATTTATGTAAGAGTTGTTTTTTTGGAAAAATTTTTACTTTTGAACCTGGTTTTCCAGTGACTCTTCATGGCACTGTACATTTCTAGATTAACAGAGGCTGAATGATAACTTATTACGCAGTGCGAGTAGGTGTATAAAAGGTATTGATAAAGATTAAGGATGACGAATTTTTGTGCATCTTTAAACATTCTGATTCTTTAAAAAGTAATTTATACAATTGCAATGACTTTGGTTCAAACGATTTTTTTATATTTTTGGCAGTTATAAACATATTCTGTCGAACTTTCATTCAATGAATTTAGGCAGAATAAAGTACAGGACGATTTTGGATATTTTTATAATTTTAAGCCATCGATAGTTTTCCGTTGATTGGAAATTTTGCAGATAAAATATCAAATTCTATTTCTGAAAATTATTTAAGGCTGAAATTTTGACCTTTCATCAATATAGATTTTCATTTTCGACGTTTAAGGAGAGGTGTTGGATTAAACACTTTTATATCAATAAAAATCGATTTTATAATTTCTAGAAAACCATTTTAAATCTTCGGTTTACATCGCCTCTTTTTATAATTGTCAGCATAAAGTTCTGTCTTACCCCAGTTACTAACAGCCCCACGACTTATTTTATTTAATAATAAGATAAGTTGATTACACGTATTACCAACTTTGAAAATAATTTTTAATGTCAATAAAAACTTTCAATGCAGTTCAAGTGTCAGTTATCCCTTCTATTCATCTTTGACTTCAGACGTTAAAAATATTTTAAAGTTATTTATGAGAGATACCTTGTTTCACAATTTATTTAATTTTTAAATTGTACTTTGTTGATATTTTTGCAAGAATATGGTTGGACAGTATAATATGGGCATTATCTGAAGGCAATAGTTAATAAATCTAAGGTAGATATTTTAACTGCCAAGTTATCTAAGCAATCTAAATAACCAAAATTTAAAATTTATTAAAAAAGTATCTTGACACGTTATTTTGTTTTTCTTAACTATTTTATGTTAAAAGAGAAATTTAATGTTTAATTATTTCCATTCAGAATGTATTGAGAATTTTTGAATTTTAAACAAGAGATTTAAGATAGTATTATTTCGGAAATTCAAAATTTAACAAACAATGTGAAATATCATTTGTTTATTGAGATGTTTTGTTAAAATTTTGAATTATACAACAAATATTTGTTTATTATTGAGCGATGACGAGGTTTACCTATCAGGGCTTCTTTCGAAGAATGTACGTTAAAGTACGCTCTTTCATAAAGTTCAATTGATCTCTCTAAGGCTCATAAGGGCTATTTCGTTGTGAAGACACCGGTAATCTGGTAGTGTGAGTCTTTCCTTCACGACAAAACATCCCTCTCTCATTGGACCATTTGAGCAAACTAACGTCTGTGGCATCAGTTCTTAAGGAATAAACAGTGTCTCTTGCATTTTTCAAAGAGCGAAAGCGTACTCTCCACATGTTTTCACAATATTTAATTCCAAAATGTACTTTCGCTGCCATCTAAACACTTACATGTCTCTAATGATTAAGGGAAAATTACATGTAATAAGTTTAATTCTATATCCTGATGATTGTCTCTTAAAATGTTTGGGAGAAGTGCGCAAATTACTTGACAATCAACTTTGATGGTATTCATCATAAAATCTTATTTCAAAATAGAACTTTAGTTTCATGATTTGAAAATTGATTGTTGAAAAAGGGCTGAACTTCAGTTAATTGGTGGTGTGTTGTCAATAGTAAGACCAAACTATCCCACCAAAACGAGAATATAAATCTCTATTTTTTCTTTGATTTTAAGATTTTTTGACAGATTTATAGTCATCGAATTTAAAGTTATTCTTTCAGGTATATATTTTCAAATCCAGTTCGATAAACATAATCTTCAAATTTGTCAACAAAATTTTGTGATAAATCTAGCAATATTATTTTGCTAGGTTTATCCATCACTAAAATTGATCTTCCTTATCTTTTTGGTAAACATATAAGCTATATCTGGATCACCAGTACTACAAAAGCTTTTATCATTAAAATCATGGTATACCAAGTTCTCGATGTGTGTTTCTTTCAAATTTTTCAAAAATATAGCTGTCTAAACGTATCAATTAAACATTATTTTTGTCATTCTATAATATATAAATTAAATCTGTTAAACTTTCAGGGAGAATCATTCACCTTGAACCAATAAATTTAAATGGCTATCTGTATTACAAATATGGGGATCTTTATCATCCAAATATTGAAAATAAAAATGGAAATATGATGATATATAATGACAGGAATCGTGAAACATACCATATGTTACAACTTTATGAGTAATAATTTTGCACCAACAAGCCCCGTGTACGTTTCCAATTTATATTTTTTTCAATGATGAAGTTTAAAATAATATTCTACTTCGTGTGATAACCTTTATTCATTTATTACCTTAGAATGTCATTAATTTCGGAAGGGTCAAAACATATCTCCTCGTTCATTCATTATCTTTGTAAAACTTATAATTCTCAGAATTGTCTGCTTTTAATCTGATAGATAGATTTTTATCTTTGCGAATCCCTGAAAAAATCGTTTTCTGAGTTACTGTTGTATTATTTTTCAAACGATATTATTTCATTTATTCTACTTTTCTAGAGAAGAAGACAGCTTTATTGTTAGAAAGCAATTCCAACACAGGCCAGTTAAATCTTCAATAAATACTCAATCAATCTGTATCTATTCTCTCTTTAAATATTCCATTATTCAATTTCGAATTTGACTGCAGACAATATTGTATGACATTGTCGCTGAACAATGAGTTTTATAAAACTGAAATACTTCGTGAAATCACGAACAAGCTTTGCTAGGTTGTAAATATGTCAGATTGTCCCGTATAATAATTGAAGACCAAACAAGTTACCATTATTATTTACTGTTTAGGGATATTATTTCAGTTTTTGTGCTAAAAATCAAGTTTGCAAAGAGATACATCCAAATTTTTTAAAACCCACATTTTCATTTTCTTTTCGAACGGGCGAAAGAATATGGAAAATCTCTTGTAAAGGCCAATTCTAAGTTTCTCAAAAATATCTTCAATTATTTACAACAAGGTAATTATTTTGGTAGATTAGAACATAAAACACTCTTTTCAGAATCTTTCACTTTACGTATATTCCCTTTACCGGTTTACATAGTTTTTACATTTTTCTTTCATTTAGTTTTTCCTAGTTCTTCTGATATTTTAATTGGTTCACATTCGTTTGTCTAAATATTATAAAATTTTCAGATTAAGATATAACTTAAAAAATAAAATATACGTTACTATCTTCTCCAATATATTCACTTTTTGTCGTCTTGATTTATCTAAATAAATAAATATTTGAGAGCAAAATTTCAATACATTAAAAGAATGCCTAGGAAACGTGCTCAATTTCATACCACTGGAAATTTTAAAAGCTACGTATCAAAATTAACTCTTTTACAATTTTCTCTTTATCATCACCGTAGCAGTAATGATAACCATAAAATTTAAAGTCTCTTTAAGATTATACCAACTGATGACAATATTAATAGAAAATATTTTTTCATAATCATACGAAAAAATAACATAAATATTGACGATATCAAAATGTAACTGATGTATACGCTTTTTATTAAGAGTTTTCTTAAGTCTTAATTTTATTTGATCATTTTTGAAATAAATTGACAGAATACCTGTCATATGAGACTAAATACAATTTTTATATTTTTATTGAATAAATTTAATACGGAATACTTTCTTTTGTATTTTACTTAATTTTCAGATTTTCGTTAATTTTAGAAAAATTCCGAAAATTATAGATTTGTTAGATGAACAAGTGTGGGCATCGTTGATAAACCGCCTAATGGTAAACAATTCGAATAAATGTTTGGGCTCTAAAGTTTTATCATATGATCTAAAACTTTCGTTTCAAAATAGGTCAATCGATGACAGAAGTGATACAATCGAAAAATTTATCTTTTTAATTTTCATATATTAGCCTGTTCAATAATCTTTTTCTCATTATATTTAAGATCATCCAAAAAATACTTCCTCTCATTTGATAAAGTGAATCAATAGTTTCTTGGAAATATCTTATTTTAAATATTATAAGAGATTTTATATACAATAGTGTTTAATTTTATTCAATGAAATTAACCTCAAAATTTTGTTGTAATACAACTTCAAATTAATTCAGTGAAATCACAGGTCTTTATCAATTAACATTTTATGATTTACCTTATCATGGATGTTAAAATAATTTTATTCCATTTACGTTCGAAAGATTTTTTTTGAAAGTATAATTTTGTAACTATTCTAGTTTAGTCGCTGACTACCAAAATCGAAAGAAGCGTTATTTGGAAGAAAAATAATTTTTTTTGATATATTTTTAAGATTTCTATGTTAAACTTTGAATATCTTGCCAAATTATTATTGCTATGAAGTCTGTGTCTCAGTATGCCCGATCAACAAGACGATAACAGCAATTTAAAGACAATAAATATTTATAATATCTTTTTGATGTTAATAAGTCTTCATGCATGACTATGTTGAATTTTTTTAACTGTTATAAAAATATAGTACCTAGATTTAATTACATTTATTCGTTAGTAGTTTTAGATGCCAATCAAAAATTAAAATTGATTACTTTTTTTCCTGTATCATCGATTTAATTGAACTGATTATTTAAATAGAAGGTGCTCACAGTTATAATTACCAAAGAGATATAAATTTATTTGAAAAGGTGAAAATCCTTGATAGAATAGTATACTAATATATTTTACATTAAAAATAAGCGTAAACTCAGGTAAATAATCATATTAAGTAATCTCTGACAAAGGCTGAAATATGTCGATTTTAATATTACTTTAGGGATGTGCTGAAAATAATTTTCATTTAAACAAATGCAACATAAAATGTTAATATTTCAAAGATAAATCGTCATTTAAAGCCATAAAATTGATAAAAAAATTGTTTTAATAATTTACATCGATTAAAAGAGTTCTTTAAATAAATCTTGATGTTCACAAGAAAAGAAAATTTTTATATTTCTCAATTTTCTTTCAGCATACTTAGAAATTGAATTTTTACACGAAAAAAATTCTGAAGCTGAAGAAGTGAAAATATTTCAATTCACGATAATGGGTTTGCCTAATATTCAAAACACATTTAATTTTATCATGAATTATTTTGTGAAAAATGATAAAATCAAAAATGAAAATGTATCATTTTATTTGATAGTTAATGCTGGGAGACTTTTGATTATTCCACTTTAAAGGGTTCATCTTTTAATGAATATGAACTTTTATGAATTTCAACTTACCAAACCCCACTATATTCAATACCAATCTGCGGTAGTTTGCAAAGTTCTTCTTTAATCATTTCCTAAAATAGAAAATAAAGTATACGTTTCTTTTGTTCCAGATTTTGGAAAAAATTTCCACTAATTGTTCACATAGTTCTTCATAGAGTAAACTCTTTTACCATCGTTTATGCGTTCACAGCATTCTGATCTAGTAAACTTTTTAATGGACATAATATTCGAAATTTTATCGTTTTTAACATTCTAGTTTGATTTTAAAAGAGAGGTATATACTTGAGCGAATACGTCTGTTGCACATCGAAACAAGGTTTTTGACATCAGACTATTTTGTAACTGATTTTTTACCTGACCTTTTACAACTATTTCAATGCTCATAGTTCTTAAAATACCAACCAAGTAGTCCACAATCAATTTTTCCTCAACAAAATGTTTCGATAAATTTTTAAAGAAATCATTTATATCTTATAGATGTATATTAAATGATGAAAAAAATTATTACATCATACTTTCATTTACAAAACATTAAAAATAGCTTACAGCTGTTTCATGAAACTGCGCCAAAATAATTTCACCTTCCTTCATAGGACTTGGCTGAACAGTTTTCTCTGTGTCAATTTTGATATTATAAAAATTTACAAGGAATTTCAGAGCCTGCTTTTAAAGGTGAGGGTGGTGAATGTGTTGAACTTTTTGACTGAGTAGGGCCACGGTGTCCACACTCAAGAAGAATGAGTTCTTCAAGAATAAGAAAGGCTATCAATGCAAGAATCATTTATTTATCAATCTAGATACATTAATATGTATTCTTAAAAATGATATTTAAAAATAAGCATTAAGGAATGTTCATACCTTCCAACGAATAAAGAAAATGCGGTATGGCTTACAGGCATAATGGCGAGGTCTAATAACACTTATAAATGAACGTATATAAATTTAATTACCATTAAGGGTTGTATATAAAATAAATTATGACTGTTAATGGATAAAAATTTCATCATGATGAGAGTAATAAATTTAATTTTAAGTAATTAAATATCTCATAATTGTTATTTGTATATATACAGAAAATATGTTGCATTAAATCAAAAGAATATGCAAACTTCATGATGAAATGAAACAAATAATTTTAGAATATTAATAGCGCGTGAGTCATAAATAAATATTCTCGAGAACTAACAACGAACACAAAATATATTTGCTGCACGGTTTTATTTTAAAATAAAACAATATTATAGAAATATGGTTTTCAGAATTAAATGTCGAAAGGATATATTTCATAACTATTTTATTTTAAAGAAGAATTTTTATTTATCTAAATCATTAAAAAACAAGGTTTTTTGAATTCAAACCTATCAAATGAAATAAAAATATGGATTTTAGAATCGAAGAGTAACAATGTTTGTAATTTCTCTATATTTTGAGATGAAAGTATTATCTATGAAATTATTAAAATTTTCTACAAATGTCACACCTCTGCGTTAATAATATTAATTTTATTGTATTTTGATGAAGCGCATAATCAAGGATTGTCAATTTTACTAATAAATAAAATATGATTTTCTATTTTAATCTTAAAATAAAATGTTTATTTTTATTAAAATGCAGAATAATATATAAGATTTTATCCCCATTTTAGAAAAAATAGACAAATAAAATAAATATGTAAAATATTGGAAAGATTTAAAATTAGAGTCATTATGTATGGTACACGTTTTCATCCCAGCACATTCACCTTTTAATTAATGGGCGTGATAAATAAATTTCTCATACGTGTAATAAAAAAATAACTTGTAAACTCTAATTTCAAAAACTATTGAGAAGAAACGAAAATTCGTTAACACGGCATTTTTTATATATTTAAGATGGAAACCCCTTTTATTGTAAACATACCTATAATTTCATGATTTTCAAATACAATTTGATTGAGTGGTTTTAAAAAATATACAATTTCGTAACTATAAAAGAGGATTTTTCAAGTTTTGTCCAAAAAACTAAGAATTTATCTTTTCAAAAGATCTTAAATAAAAATTTTATATTGAAATATTTTCAACGTATAAACACAGATATAAATGAGTCATGGTTAAGATTTCTTACAATGTCAAAGAATCATTGAAAAACAACAAATAGCTTCAATTCTTAAATTTTGATGTGATGAATAATTTTTCAACACAGAGTATTTTTCAATTTATAAATCATTTCCTGTTATATATTTTGGGTGAAACAGATATTTACTTGTTGGAATCCTCCCAACAGCAAAAATATACCCCAGTCATTCAAATAAAGCAGAAGACTATGAAAATTAAATACATTATTTAAACTTAAAAGAGAGGAATAGGCTTTTCGGATGTCTAAGGGCCAGATATTTATGTGATGTGATTTTTTGTTTGAATATTTCTATTACAATGTTATATAATTTAGAAGCGATATGTTTCATTTTATAATTTTTCAGAAGAAGAACGTCGATTATTCATAATAATATTCATCATATATTTTTGACCTTTTAATATCTTTAACAATCAGGCTTTCATTCACTGAGATAAAAGAGAAAGCTATATAAATCATTAACTAATTACTTCTTGACAATGGAAATTTTTAAACTATTTTTTCATCGTTTAAAGCTAAGAAATAGTGCTGTTTATAAAGTAACTTTTCACTCGTCTCGTTCTTTTTTTTATAGTTTTGAGAAAAATCAATGGAAGTTAATGAAAGGTGTTTTTCATATTTTTTTCTTATATTTTTAAGTTTTAATGTTGAACCAAGAATTTTACTGACTAATTTAAAAATAGAGCATTCAATCATTTTCATTTTACAGATTGGAAAAATTTTGCTTTTAAAATTTATTTCTTCATAGTAAAACACGACTAACTTATCAGAACTGAGTTATAAATACAGATCAACGATATAAGTTGTATTATTCAAAAAATCCTAATAAAAATGCAGCAGAGATAAGGGTGAAGTTTTTAGGGGCTAAGAGTCCAAAAATACCAAACAAATTGTGTCAACATGAGACAAGAGTGCCGGGAAATAAGTAAAGTGGCGATCAGCGAAATCTAGTTAGTATAACCTTACCGAAGGAAGGTAAATTGATATAAACTTCACTCAAACGAAGCCCTGGTATGGTTAACTCAACCATAATCAACAACAACAAATGTTAAAAATTGTAGATTCATGCAATTATCGTTAAACTAGTAAATCCAGTCAGAGATTTGGTTTTGTATGGAAAAACTAAAGTTAAAAGATACCATATTTCTGTGACGTGTGTTTATATATATTTAACCTGTGGTTATAAATCTGTGTTCTAATTTCATTTAATTGTTCTTTTTGTTCTCTTTGTAATGATAAAGCTCAAAAAATGTTTTGACACTTTACTTAAATTGGTAAAATGAAATAGCGATGGGTGAAAACCCCTTATTTAATGTTTTTAGTTTTATAATTGACAAAGATATTAATGATTCCAAGAGATTTTAAGATTTATTTGATCGCATAGTAAGTGTATCTTAATCAACTTTAAGATTTGAAAATAAATTTTGTCATTTATATTTGCAAGTTTCAATTTCCTAGTTGATTAATAGAGACAAATGTTTCCTGACAAACAGACAATTAAATTTTGAGATAAGTAAATTATCTTAAAACGTTGGAAAATATCAAAATAGTTTAAGAAATTTAGAAGTATTTGATATTTTTAGAAGAAATTACAAAATTATATGATATTATTTTTTAACGAAGAATAAAGAACCATAAATTTACAACATATGTCTTTCTATATAATTTGGTATTCTCGTATATGCCTTAATTACTCCAAATCAAGTTTTATCTATGAAGACGTTAGGATCTATTGAAACTCTTAAAAATAAAAATATGAAAATTTTAAAGATTAAGGGTTTACCGTATAACAGAATTACACCACATGTCGCAAAATCTTTGATTATCAATGTAACATTAGATATATTTATTATTTCAAGTAAAAGACATAGGAAATATTTCTGCTGATTGTTATTCGTCAATTAAGGTTAAATTTAACTTTGAAATAACAGCAGCGGATCAAACAAATAATTTATCTACCTCGGTTTTCGTTTTAAATATATTTTATGGCCCAGATAAAGTACGAGAACTTATCAGATGAAATTTGTTTGAAATAAGTTTAAAATAGATTTAACTCTTTAAATATAAGATAAATCTCTGATTGAAATCTTAAAAGAAAATATAAGTACAATACCAAAATATTTATTTTTAGAATGCTCCTTTTTAGACATAATTGCAATATTGATGTAATATCAATGAAATTTTGATTTTTTGAAGAAATGATTTGAATGATAAAGATGCAGTATCATAGTTTGCGGTGTATATTCGTCACATTTTGACCGTTTAGATGAATTTTAACGCAAAAACATCATCGACCATCTTCAATTTTTCCCATATAAAGAAAGAGTAGAAATAGTCAGAGATAAACAAGATAACTTGAGATACGAAAAATGTTCTAATATTATTTTTTAAGTTTAAAATGTTAGAAAAGGTGAGAATTTGTCTTCTAAGTGAAATATGGTAGTTTCGTGAATGTATTTAATATTTAACAAGGCGGAAGGATTTTAAAACAATAGATGATCAAGTTTAAAAATAAATCTTCAACAGTCTCGTGTTTTTTCAAATTTCAAAATTTATTTCAAACATGAAAATACTCAATCAAAAATCAACGAAGAATATTCATTAAATTATGCAAAAAAATTTAGTTCTTTCTAGAATTAGTTATACTTTTGAGTTTTTATCACTTTTAAATGTTCAGCTTCATACACGAACTTTTTCTTTTAAATAATAAACCAAATTTTAGAAGTTCAAGCATAAAATTATTTTCCCACAATTGAGATATTTACACGTATGTTACAGAGCCATATAAATTCAACTTTCTTTTCTCAACTCACTCAAAATAAAATATCATCTGAAAATGTCAAATAATTATGTAAAACGACGAAAAACTATATATAGTAGGGACTCATATGATATTTAATCAAAGGTAGTTTCGATCCGTATTTAAACTTAACGGGAAACAGATGCAAATAAAAAAATCAATTGAAATATATAATTCTCATTTTTGTTTAATCCTCTGAATATTATACATATCGTTATATGTAACTCAAAAAATTTAAGAACTTGCACAAAAGAAGGTAAATTTATAAAAATATATACGTTAACTAAAATGACTAAAAATCTTTCAACAACGAGCAAAGGAAAAAATTCATCAGGAAGTTAAAAATATGGAGATGGAATATCTAATATATTTTACAAGCCGATAACTTGATAAATATGAAGAAATTGATGCATTTGTCCATTTTTAACATTCTTTAAGCATTATTTTAATTATTATGTTCAAATAATTGAAGATGAAATTTTATAGCTATAGAAGGATTTAATTTATATTTTGACTTTGTAAGAAGAATGAAATCATCTGAAGTAGATCGTAACAAATAAAAATTATTATCTTTAACACCAAACAAATCAAAATATAATAAATTGGAGTATCTTGGTATGATAAAATTTTTATTAGGAATGTTATATTAAACTATGCTAGAAGTCACATAAATTCATATGTAAATTATTTTAATCTACGAAAATATTGAAACAAATTTGTGATTGACCATATTTTTCAAATAACTTTGAATAACATTGAAGAGTTTTAAGAAAATATAAAATCCTCAGAGTGTAAATAAAATAACTTTCACTTATGATGATCGTTTCCTCACATCGCCAATATTTAAATTTTAAACTATTTTTTCAGAGTATTGAACTCCATAATTAGTATATTTTTAATCTGAAGTTTATTCAATATGAACCAATTTTAATAATTATGACACTAAAACTGTAAATTTAGATGTTCTCTGTCGTGAGAATTTCAATTTACAGGGATAAAATATTTAAGTTATGAACGTTTATTTTTCATATCTTTGAGAATTACAAATGGCAAATAAAAATATAATTTATAAATCAAAGAACATAAAAAATGTATTTATTTATCGACCACACACGACTAGAAAAATTTTATGCGATTATATCGAAAACAACTCGAACTTGCAGATCTTAAAAACCTAAAATCATTAACCTATGAAAATGTTCTGAACGATCAGTAAAGTCTGATAATATTGTTAGAAAAAGAGTTCAACCTAAAATCAAATTTTACCTTATAAACTTTATACAATGAACCATTGATATAAATTTATCAACAAATGAATTCAGGTCTCAGTTAAAAAACATCTAAACGCGTTTAAATTTATAATATTCTTAAACTTAAATACAATAGAATAAACAACACAAAATTAAAATATCATTTTTATTCGTGATTAGACGCATCGAATTTTTTCACTTTGTCTTCATTTACTTTCTTAGGAACTTTTCGTTTACGCTTTCTGTGATTTTCTTCGTCAGCTTGTTTTATGTTAAATTTCATTTTGTCTTTACTTTCTTCTTCGTTTATTTTTTCACTTCTAGAATCTGAAGATTCTTCTTCACTTTTTGTTTCATCTTCTAAATCTGACACATGCGAAGAACTGAAAGGTGAAAACGATTTTTGCGTTTTTCCAGTCCCATAAGAATTATTTGTTGTATTTATGTCTGCAATTTTACATTTATTAAGATCTAGTTCACAGTTTATCACCTCAGATAGATTATTTGATGCAAAATTATGTTTCAACGCCATATCGTCAATTTCACCAATTCCTCTTTCTTGATGATCGACAATATGTGACCACGTATCCAGTAAATTCTATAAATTAAAAAGAATCAAACTTCTTCCAGTAAAGCAAAATCCGTAATGAAGTTAAATGTAGTATTCAATGACGGTATAAATTGATCATATTTTCAAAGAAGTTAGAAATATTTTCAATATCGCGTATGAGATATTCTGAAGCACTCGGCGAACAAGTGTCGATCAATTGAGATGGATCAATGATAAATAACGATTCATGATTGGTTGTGTCACATAGAATATTGTATTCTGATAATTTTCGATGTACTAGATTGCATTTATGATACATCCCACGAATCATAAATACACATTCCTTGAACAATCTTTTACTTTTATTTTCGTCCAGCGAAATGTCTATTAGTCTTGGGAACGGTCTTCTCTCATAACCTAGAAAACTCATAATTATAATATTATCGATTAAATCGATAGATTCGGGGCATTGGATTTTAGCTAACCTTAAACTCTCTAATTTTCTATTTTCTTTTCCTGCCAATATTACGCTAATTTTACGAGGACATCTACAATAGTTCAAAAGACGATAGCGATATTCATCCTCAGTATTGATATTTTTCATTATATCCACAATAATGTTTTTTTTAATTGTGAATGTAGCTTCTCGACCATCCCTTAAAACTCCATGGTATATATGAGCTTCTTTATCAATACTTATACATCCATGTATTTCTGAATCAATCCCCTCATCGATTAATTTACGTATACTAGCATCTTCGAGTTCGTTTTTTTCTTTCTGGTGAGTCTGAATGTCCTTTTTATCTACTGTATGATATTGATTTTGATCAGAATTAACTATCATGAGATTATCGTCTACTATTCCACATTGATTGAAAAGCTTATCATTATCCTCCATTGACAATGACATGTAAAAACTCGTGACTCCGAATAAACCCGACACTAAAGTTAAAATATACCAATCCTGTTCAAATTCTTTTAAGTGCCAATTTTAGATTTATATGCCATTTTCAATGAAAGATTATTTTTAAAAGCATCACCCACTCTAAACCACCCGCTAACATACATTTTAACTTCATTATCGTTTTTATTATTTATCAAATCCACTTTTCGATATGATCATGAAATAGAATTTCAAATTTAGGAGAATTTACAATTCATAACATACACCCGTTGAACTATTTTTACTGGACAATTTAAAATTGTAATCGAAACCTCAGAGATTTACAATAAACCGTTATTATATTTAATTTATTGAAATAACACTTATATTTTTTTAAAAATCAATTTTAATTATTGCATAATTTTAGTCATTTTCATTTTTTCGTAGTTTTTTTCGGCATTTATTCTTATTTTTTAAAACTATTTTAAAATTAAATCATTCTATTTTCAAATTCATTTACATTAAATAATAACATTTTAGGGGTAAAATTTTTGGTCGAATTAATATTTATGATTCAATGATTCGATTCAAAAATTAATTTTTTTAATCCTTTTACAATGTTTCAGCATATTTTGCATATACTAGAGTTTCCAACAATAAAAATTTAAAATTGCACACAAATAAATAAAATCTTAAATCCTCATCGACGTTAAACACGCGTCGAACATAAATTTTTACAGTAGCTTAATTTTGGAATAAATAGATTAAATTAAATTTTTAAAAATGTTAAATGTGAAGAATTACTAAAAGTATGAAAATGAATTTATTGTTTAATTATCAAAATATAAGATCAACAACACCAAATTTTACCAGTTGAGTATGTAACTCGTGATGGGTGAACTACGGTATGCCATTTCCGATCTTCGTTCTTAATCGGAAATTCAATGGTTTTCATAAGAAAACAAATTTTTATCCTTTAAATTTAATATATTTCTTTTATGATAATTAATATTCAGTGATTTTTACATAATTCAAATATTTCCATCAAAAAACCAGAGTAGTATTTTTCGTTTTTAATAAATTTTGATTCATAGTATAATGGTAAATTGAGTTAGCTTCATATAAAATACATATATAAATTCAACTTGAATAGCCAACTGATACTGCGTAAACAGAAGAATGTTTTTTGTCGAATAAATTGCCATTCCCTACGTATTTTTTGAAATATTCTAGAATCAAATTAAACAAAGCTTATTATATTAAGTGGCACTTTCAATGTCATATTTCTTCATAACGAATCTGAAATAACGCATTCAAGCGATAAGTTTTTAGCATCATTTATATTAAATTTCAGGTTATTATTCTCAAAATATAGAATATTAAATGTATTTTCAATCTCCACCTTTAAAAATCCATAAAAATTGACATTTTTCATTTTTAAAAGAAAATATTATTATGGGAGTTTTGCCAGTGATCTCTTCCTATTTTACATAATCTCTGGTATCTTCGGTGATGAACAAATTAATTTGGTAGGAAATTTTCTTTTTCTGCCAAAAGGTTTGATTATTTTCCTTTCGACTTTTACTTTGGAAATAACTTTATCTGTAATTCATCGTGTAAATGTTTTCAATATGTTCCTTTCTCAATTTAAAATTCAATTTGATAGAATCGCGCTGCTTGTTTATCAGGATAACCAAGTGACTGAGGTATGGCTGAATTATACGACTAAATATAAAGGAGAGTTTCAGGAAGTGCTAACTTCCCACTAGAACTATTTAGAAAAGTGTACTTAGCAGAATTATAAGGCCATCTGGTATATTTCCAAAGAGGATACATATTGATGTGACTTCTTTTAGCATTGTCAGATGGGATCTGTCACTGACTGATCTACAGAGAAAATCATTTTGTCTCTAGAAATATTACTTTTTCGATCTCCTGTATAAGCCCTAAATTTCGGTAACAATTACGAAAAATATTTAAACGGTAGTTTATATTTAAGTCTTTTTGAGATATACTTGTAATTATATTTAATAGACTTTTTAAATTTAAAATACATACAATCCGTGGCTCAGATTTTTTACTTAACTTCAAAATTGAAGCGAATAAAATCGTATATTAATATTTTTGAAAAATCAGAAGATATATTTAAATTTAATGTGATAAAACTAGTATTTCTTTTGATGTGGTCGTTTTTCAAATTTAGATAAATTTGTATGTGCTCTCCAGATAGGTTCTGCCCTAAGTCTCTATTCCCATGGAAGGAAACTTTGTCAAGGTGTTTAACCTTGAGTAGTTTGAGGCTCGACCTCACTCGGAATCTCCTCTTGTTCTCTGTAGGTAATTGCGGTCTTAGTTCAATTCTGTGCATGCCGCATTCCAAATATTTTGCTTTATACGAAATTAACAATAACCTCAATGTAAAGAAGGTTGACATGATAAAATTAATCGACTTAATTGATAGAATTGAAAACATAAAACAATTTTCATAGTTTCTTCAAAAAAACTTTTTCACAAATCTTTACTGAACTATTAAATCCAAATTATTGTTTAATATTTGTTTAAATCTATCACAATACCTCATTAGAGACGTCGTAATTAATTGTCATTATGAGGATTTTATTATTAAAAATATAAAAATATGAACTTTCTTTGAAAGTACACAACGTAATTTTCTTTTGAATTTTATTTGTTTTCATTCGTTATTTTTTAGAATAATTTGAAATAATAGCGATTTTCACCAATGGTGTGGTATATAAGGGGATAACATTTTAGTCTAAAATGTTTTACCGCACGTTTCAAAATCGAAAGTATAAATAATAATTTATTATAATTTCCTATTTAATGAAAAGCTCAAACTTCAAGATGAGACTGAACGAAAACTTACTTATTCTGTTGTTTAAAAGTTTAAACATATTCACTTATTCTAATGATTCCTAGATACATTTTTCCACTACAACCAAAATAAATTCGAATTGAGCATACCATCATTAAAATAGTCTCAGAGTTGAGTTAAAGGTTTTAACTTTCCGTCTAAATAGCATCAGGAAGTAAATGTTGAATTCTACATTGTTATGAAAGACAAATTTCATTTTTGGTAACCAGATTAAGAAAATAATCAATTTTAGGAAAAACCTCTTTTAATTCAAAATTAAAATCGAAATATTTAACCATCGAAACTAAATTTAATGCAGGTATGCAGGTAGGAAGCTGGTATAAAACATCTGGACAACATATGATATGAGATACCAAATATGTTATTTGCTATATCAGATGAACAGATATAATCGAATTACTTTTTCAAGGAAGGTAAGCTAAACGAGATTGTATATTTCTTAAAATTCGTTCTCTCTTGTGTGGATCTGTTAGTAAAGCTTGATCCATTTTGATTTTTTCATTTATCATTTAAATAAACTTACGGCCTTTGGTTAATAAAAGTCATTGAAAAGGTATTATGGCGTTTATTTATTGTCTCTCTTGTTATCCTCTAATTAAATCGATAATACTTTTGTCTTATCGTCCCTATAAATTTTAAAGGTATAATCGTAAACTTGATTTTTTATCAAAAAAATATTCGTGTTTAATCCATAATAGGTTCGTTAAAAATTAAGTTTTTTTTAAATATTCTATAGCTATGCGCAAAACAGTTTATATAAGAAGTGAAAATTTGGAATGGATTCTCAAACAACTGACTGTTGACCGAATCCTCTAGATTAATTTTATTTCAATATGAATAAATTAAATGTTATTTATCAATAAAAATCAAAATTTGGGTGGGATAGTGACTAAAATGTGATTATTTTGTACCACATTTTGTCGTCTAATAAAATATAAGTAAAATTGAAAACTTCAGTTAATTTATTTCCTTAAAGTTGTTCAAAGATTCATTTAAAATAGAAGAAATAACTTCTTAAATTATGTTTGATTTAAAGAACGAAGCGATCTTCTCTATGAAAATATCATTTGATAAGATATTTATAAAGAACATTATTCATTTTTAGCTTACTGAGAAGCTGTAATTTATGAACACTCACCTACAACAGTAGTAAACATTCTAGTATTAACTTTGAAAAACATTCAAAATTGAAGCAGGACTTGTGTTTGTTTTTAAAATTGTAACTAATCATTAATTTAATATTTAAAGCAATTTAAAATATTTTTACCCAATTTTAGAAATTTTTGGGAATGAGTTGAATTTGCACGCGTGGTAGATTTTAATAAAATGTACCAGATTGCCTAAGCAATCTCAAGATCAAAATAACCATCAGTTATTTTTACAACTATTAAAGTTTTTCGGTTGAATCCTTGAAAAATGAACAAGTCTGAAATTCTATTATTATTCGTCTCCAATTAAGAGTTTATAAATTTATCGCGACAGTTTTAAATGCTTTAAAACCCACCGTGAAGTTACTGCTTTTCTTGAACCTGTATAATGAAATAAAAGATTTATAAGAATGTAAAATTTTAAGGCGGCGCTCACATGGTTGCTCAGAAATATTTTTATTTTTTGCACGACTTGATATTGATTCCAAATTAATTTTTTCACTATCGTAACCTGAATAAGATAACAAATTTACATTTTTTGTAGTAATTCCCTAATTATTAATTTATAAGCACTCCAAATATAAATATCTTTTATTTTTAAGGCTAACATAAACAATCAAACACTTAATGCTCATCTCGTTTTGCAAGGCTTAAAAAATTCAAATTACCAACAACTCCATTTTTTATTTTATAGTCATGAGTTTTTAGAAAGAAAATAAAATTTTCTACGTTTTTCCCTGAATCTGCGTAATACACGGTGTGCTCGTATACAATCGTGTAAAATACGTCAGATTTATGTTGATAATTATTGCATTATAGAACGTCTCTAATGATAATTTATTTGTTAAAAGTAGTTTTTTTATTTTAATTTCTATAAAGGATAATATCCGTAAATTTTGTAAACCTTTACATTAAAATAGTATACTTTTCATGTTAAACTTGAAACACTTTTCATTGAAATATCGACTCTAAATAATGAAATAAAATTTTTCACAATCACAGAAGAGCATTCAAAAATATATTTTTGGTCCATAACGTAACATTGAGAAAATATTATAAACCACAGACATCAATCTCCACCCCCATCAACTCGAGTTCCCATTATTTTAAGTATCTTTTAAGACAATCAAAAGCAAATTTAAATTGATAAAAGTAATCAGAAGATACAAAATATAAAATACAAATTTTATATACAAAATATTCCCATTTTAAATACTGTTAAAATGAGTCAATTTTTCCTCATTTTGAAAAAATAAATCTCGAAATCCCATTCTATGTTTCGTGATTGTAAAATATTGAAAATTAGATGAATGTCAGGCAGATTTATAGGTCTTAACAAACTATCTTGAGCCACGTTTTCATCAGTTAGAAACAAAAATAGAAGCAAGAAATAACAAAAAAATTTAACGGAATACTGAAAATCAACATAAATGGCAAATTAAAAATCTAATTTTGAATCATAAAAAGTTAAATTCAAATAAAAAGTCTTCACAGAAAAGCTCTGTTGTAAAAAATATTTAAATTACATTATTTGTGAGACAAAAGTCGTGGGTTTGTTTTTTGTCCTCGATCCTTAATTTGGCATTCCTGTTGACAATTTTGATTCCAAGTACGGCCCTTCTCTATAACGATAGTTTTGCGATGCCTAACCGAAACTCTACGAGCTATCTCTGCAGCATAATGCTCTTTAACCATAAGCATTGCTTCTAATTCTGTAGAATATCTTATTAAAAATTTATTGAAACTATCGGCCGTCATATCTGGTTTTTTTTGCTGTCATGTCCAGACCTGACAAAGAACGGTTTTGTCTAAATTTTCTTCGACATCTATTATCAATGCCACGGGGTTTTCACCACTTTGGCTTAATCGCATAAACCGATCGCTTTGAAATCTTATAAATTTCTTGGTTATTTTCCCAAAAATTTACTTATCATTGCAGGCATAAGCATTTTGCAATAAAAAATAGAGAACTCAAAGTATTTGAAGAGAAACTATCAATAAAAAAACAAATTGGAACTTTCATTTACTTGTTTCCTTTCAACATCAAATGATCAAACGAGAGAACTTGCGAATTTTTCACCCTTCTTAGAATCACTATCAAGACGATATATTCAAATCTAAGCTATTTAAAGCAATTAAAATTCTTGAAAACGAGTGCGCGTGTGCAGTTAAACATGACAGCGTGAATTTTATTAAACGTTCTGACAAATTTTAGATTTTATTAAACACGCACTGGAATAAATCTTTAAGTTTTTTTGGTAAATTCTTCATAAATTTTTTCTTCGTTCTATATTTGTTTTTTTAGATATTTATATTTTTAGAAAATTAACTATTTCTATTAATCACTAATGTAAACGCTTTGAGAGTTTAATTTTTTGTTTAAAAATCCATATTCAACAAATATGAGGAGGTAATAAAGAAAACATAACCTTTATTCTCGTGGTTAATTTTAATTATAATTTCCACCTAACAATTTTTGAAGGTTCAACGTTGTTTAGGCTTACCTATTACTTTTTCGATGTTTTATGGTGAAAATCAAAATATGTTTCACCTTAAATTTTAAAAAATTTTGAAAAGCGTAAAGGTTTAAATAAAAAATTCGTTCAATTTCTTTAGTGTAGATTCCGATGAAATTTTATCAAAAAATTCCTTCTACATGAAAAGCTTATTATTCATACATACATAAAATAATGCGATTATCCACACATAAGAAACGCAGTGAGATGTGGAAAATTGTCGGTCTTTGGCTTATACTGAATGATTATATATTACAAAGTAATAGATTATCTTGTTTTGAGTCAAAAAACTTAATATAGCTTATATATAGAGCTAATAATCAGTACATTGCGCATGAACGCAGAACCAGTCATGCTCGTTTATGCGGCTTTTACCGTCATCCGCCGCGATCTGGATGACTATTTTTACAAGAGTATTTCGATTCGTTTTTATAAATACTTATTAAACCGTTTTAAATTGTTCCTGCTCTTATATTGCTAAACTAAGTTTGTAATTCTCAAAATATTTGTTTTCTTTATTCGTCCGTTAAATATATTCGAAATTTGTCAAATTTTCTCTCTAGTTAATTCATGAAAACACTTTTTGTTGAAAAATGATTTATAAGATTTTGTAATTTATTCTCATATCTATTGAAGATTAATAGTTAAAACTAATAAAAAAGAGTTTATTGAAAAAAAGTATGTTTATAAAATTTATATGTTCTATTCAGTGGAATGCAAATTTGGCTCGTTAAATACTCTTTCATGCCTATTCTTTTTCAAAGGCGTTCTTATACTGATTTTGGAAAAGGTAATTAATTAAGGCAAACATTTTTAACCATAGATTTGAATGGATATTTAAACTCATTTGAGTTTGAGAAATAAATCGAATTTCAAGACCTACTATCCTTGGATTGAAGAGAAAATTCAGAGTTTTAAAATAAGGCAGTTCCATCTCTTTTCATTGCAAAAATCATTCTTATTCAGAATCCTTGGAATCATTTTTCACTTTTTAGGGGAAAGAGTTCAATAAAAATGGCCATTTTAATGGAGAAGTATGAGAAATCGATACATTTTGAATTATAATTGTCGAATTATCGCTTTTCTAAATATTACTTTTCGAATATATAATGAACCAATAAAAATAACGTCAAATATCTTGACGGTAAGTTATTGAATGAGGTGATTCATATGAGCCGAAGTTCTTTATTTTTTACGGGGAATATTTTAAGGATATTGATGCTCAGAAAGAATAATTTCCGATATTATTCATTCATGAAAGTGCAGTTAGTTTACTTTATCCGGTTCTAATTTTTCATTTTACTTTTTAATGCATTGTAAAAGAGTGGGATGGGTCTGAGTCGGACCAACGACTCATCAATTGCTAACCAGCGATCACCCCGCCTATTTACCTTGGCATTTTCTTCTATTTGCTTCGGAAATATTTTTTTTCTTGCATAAATTAAATTCATTTTCATGGTGTATATATGGATTTGCAAAATGACAAATTGGTTTTGATGTTCTTTTGAACATTTGTAAAATTTATCATCATCAATCAATTCAAGTAAGTGTTTAAAACTGAACTATCTTCTGGGCGGAGTCATTATACTCAATTATCACCCAACAATATACAATAAACTGGGGCCTGGAAAGAAATGTTTTAAAAGTTGGATTATCACACAAACAATATTCCTTACTTCTCATAGACTGTAAATAATAGCTTAATTTCACCACAAAAAGATAGTTTGGAATCTCTCAACAGCCATCCCCTTTGAATGAAAATAAATGCTCCATACAGGTGGATTGGGGTGGGGTTATTAAATTTTCGATTTCGTGAGTTAATTTAAAAATAAATGAAATTAATCATTTCTCCTCGTTCTGTTTAAAAAATAGCCGTCCTTTTTTATAACGATGACTGCGGTTTGATAAAATAAAGGTTCGCTCAAATATTTCATCCCGATAATCGAGTATACACTTAAAGAACGATCTTAAAATTTTAAACAAAGTGTCAAAATTAAATTGCTTCGAATACACCCGTAGTTAAATGAAGTGTTGATAAGTGTTTCGGTGTAACTAACACAAGGTATGTTAAAATGTTTGACGCTTACTTGATAAGAATCTCAGTTCCTTATGTATTTTTTAGGTCCGCCTTATTCTGCATATTTTCGTTTTCTGTCAACGAGAGTGAAAAAATTCAGCTCGATCTTTTAAACAATAGAAGCAGATTGACGCGCGAACAGTGAATAATATGAAACAATATTTAAAACTGATGTGGAGTATAGAAAAATAGGAAACGCCTAATCCTTCATTTAAAAATTTTCAAGAAAAATAATTTTGAACGTTTCTACGTTTTAACAAAATATATCATTCATATTGATTAATTTTGTAAAGTTAGTGCAAAAATTGAATGTGAAAGTTCAGGAATTAAACATATCCAAATTTCAAAGTTTTTTAGTCGGGCACGTTTTGGTATCGTTCGAAAAGGAGCATGCTCTAATTGAACCGAAAATAATAAAATTGAGGGGATTTTTCAAAAGGGTCATCTTTATCAAAAATGTTTAAACTGTCTTGCTTCTATTGAAATAATCATTCAGAACCTGAGACTACATTAAAAGGAGGTTAAAATGGTAAAATACATAAATAAACCTGAAAATGTGGTGAATAAATGATTTTTATCCATAAGATGTTTAAACAAAGCAAATCACTACTCTGAAAATAACATACTCTCACGCGTGCGCAAATTATCGCACCTAATTTCACGAGTGAAAAGTTTGACTTTTTATCTCTTAAGTATTGAGGTAAAATGATTTTGACATTTTACGAAATTCGTAACTTAAGGGGTTTATTTTTGCTAAGGTTTTTTCAAGAGTAAAATGGCTGCAGCGATACAGGCATAAAACTCTTACATAAAGAGCCGATATATATAATGCACTGGAACTTAGACACATGTACTGATTTTAATTCATGCTTTAGTTTTACTCTATTTCCACTCTCTAAACCTGTCCTACTAAACTTTAAGAGCAAAAATTAAAATATTCTCAAAACCATATTTAGAGTTGTAAAAAACAAAAAAATACATTCAGTTAGATACATCAATTCACCTATTTTTCATAAATTGAAAACCCTTAAAGATTTTCAAAATAATGATTTTAAAAATACTTTTTTTGAATCGAATATTTATATTGAGAGATGATAAAAATGATGTGACCATGAAGATTAGTAAAAAATCACTAAATCAATGGATGGGTGAAAAATTTAAATTGTTATTTAAAACAGATGTTCGAGGATTCAACATATAAAACATAAGTGTATAAGTTATATCTGTGAAAAATAAAACGAGAGATAGCAAACAGTTAAAACACAACAAATTTGATGATAAAAATTAACTACGACATAAATTTTAAATTTTGACTCTTTAAATGTTTGATTTTTCAAAAATAAGCTGCTCGAGAAGGGCCGCCTCAGATGATACGTGTTTTTCGTTATCTGATTATATTTAATTTTTACCATTTTTTAAATCACTCAACTTTGAAGATATTTGGGGGTGGATCGATGGTAAATGATCGGGTAACTTTTCGATTATATGTTGAAACGAAAGAAGAACCACTCTACAAACCGTAGGATCATCGTGGACAAGTAATTCTTGAAGATTAAGTATTAAATCGTTGAGAGTATCGAAGGATGTGAGACAAACTGCTAAATAACTGATTGCGGGTAAAATATTCTCCTTTATACAACTATGAATTTCCTCAGTTTTATATTTCATCAAACGAAGCGATGAAGCCATTGTTACGGAAAATTTACGGAGGTAACTTTCGGATATATCCCCACAACTATAGTACATAAAAATATATTTTATCAGCTTGGAGAGTGAATTTAAAACATCCACATTCCTGGATAGGGTCCAGTCAGTTTTAGACACACAAAAATCAAAATGATTATGAACAATTTGAATAATCATTTTTATAAATGGAAGTAATATGTTTCCAATTTTTCCAAGTAGAAACGATAACAGTTCATAAAATGTTAGCAGTTTAAAGTTCTCCAAAATTATTTTGGATTCTTTTAGAGAATATTCAAACAATGCCCCGCATGTTTCGTAAAAGTGATCCTCGCTTTGTTTCAAAGATAATTTATAAAACAGAGTTATTGTTATTGATTCTATCTGAGGATTAAACTCCAAAGATAAGTTTAAACATTTTTGACGATATCCCAGAAGAACTTTGAATAGTTTGATATATAAATGATTGCATGATTCAATTGTGTGGCGGTTTGACTTTAAAATTTGAAGGTGTACTTGGAATATTATAAATATCATTCCAGACTCATTTATGTTTTTGGTTGATTTCAATAACATGCAAATGTTCGAAATTAAAATATCCGAAGACACGTTTAAAGCAAGATAATTCAAGAGTTCGAACATCAGAGAGTCGGTTCTATTTAAATTTTTTGAATGCAAGGTGACTCCAAATCTTTAAATGTGCTATTATCGTGTTTGAAGTTAAGTATGACTCGGAAAATATCGTTTAAATCGATGCTAGACACAGTTATGATTTTCTCAACACATGATCGGCAGCATTTTATTAAAACATCTAAATGTTTCTGAGTCCTCTCGTTTATCTGAAGTAATGGTTGTAAATTAGTAATGAACCCAATAATAATTGGTATGTATTGATGAACATCACAGGATAGGATCTTCATGCATTCAGACAATGAAAAAGTTAATGAAACGGCTAATGGAATAATTTTCAGCACAAAAGTAGATAATCCAAGAAGCTTCTCAAAAATAAACAATGCAGATGGATAGGGTTCAAGTTTTTGAACGTAATATTTCAAAGTAAAAATTGCCTTTTTTGACATGTTGATATTTTGAAGGTTCGAAAAATCTGTTTTATAAATGAGTTCAATAAGAGTATCAGAGAGCTCACCAAACACTGTTTGATAATCATATTCCTCCAAAAATAAAGTTTTAGTCCATCTATAAAGAATGTTTATACATAATGTTGAAGATTGTGGAACTATTTTGTTTAATTCTTCAAGAATTCTGATTTGATGACAATATGGTACAATTTTTAAAATAACAGAAACGAAAACTTCCTCATTAACTTTGGTGTCAAGTTGATTTCGCATTGATATAATCTGAATGATGATATGAACAAAAGGGAGGCTAATAACCTGCTTTTCGTGGTGGTCGAGTAATAATAATGAATTTTAAAACTACAAGAGCTTAAAAAAAATTCAAACAATTTGAAGGCAGTTTCCATTTTCTGTAAATTAAATCTGCTATCTTTCAATTTTCTCTTTCTACCAACGTTGTATTTTTCTTCCGATAATTCTTCGGCTAACCGATCAACAATATGTTTAAGAGCACATGTGAGGTGCTCCATCGTAAACATATGACATAGTTCATTTGAAAATTCATATAATTCAGTGGAGGCACTATTGTTCTCAATGAGGGCATAGATAACTATTCCTAATGAGTTTGAAGAAGAAATAGACCTTACGAGACTCTCAAATAAAAATTGATGTCGATGTTTAGGTACATGTTTGAATGACGCAGAAAAGGTTTCCACTATTCTAATGATACCTTTTTCATTGTTTTCACAGAGATTTTTCTGCAATCGAGGAATAATCAACTCTATAACTTTACTGATATTTTTTAGGCTTTTCTCGTCATCCTTCTTCACAGAATAAGATCCCATAAAAGTAAACAATGGCATTAAATAATCTAACAATCGTTCAGACCACAATTCACTTGCATTAGAAAGTATATCTAAGCAATGCTCGACAATAACATTTGAGTCCTTATTATTTCTTAGAATATTAATCATATGCTTGAAGTTTAGAGATTCCTCAATTTTAATACACCTTCCTCCACTTGATATTATATTCAGTATTATTTGATTTATCGATACCAACATTAGTTCAAGAAGTATTTCGTACTTGAAGTCATTCTCAACAGAATTCAAAATAGTTATGTTGGAGGAAATATGCTCTGAAAACTCCGTTAAAAATGGTAACAGAATAGCTTGGTTACAAAACTTGTTTTCGGCGGAGATCAAATCGAAAATCAAAAATAGTACTTTATTTGAATCTATTTCTGAAAAGAATTGTGATATTTCAGATGTAGTATAACTCAATAAAAAAGCAGAAGAACTAAAGTATTGTCTGGCTATGCTTACTAAGATCGGCAAAAAATATGCACAGTCTATAGATAGTAGCTTTATTTTTTCAGTGACAAGTGAAGATACTCCCTGATTTGAATAACTTTGTATAATCAAGCAGTCTAGAAACATCTTTTTATGCTCATCTTTAAGAAGGCTAAAAATCAGATGAATCTCGTTGATTATGAAATAATTGAAACAAGAAGATAATAACCATTTTTTTATGACCTGAAAGAGTCTATCATCACGAAAATCAGAACGTAGTAGATTGCAGATGTATTTAATGAATACGATACAGAATTGATCAGTTATTTTATCCGACTTGTTAAATTTCATGATCTCATCTGTATAAACAAGTACTTTAGAAGTTAGTTCTCTGTGTGAAAAAGAATCTAGACACTGAAAACAAAATAACGAAATGTGGTTGATGGATAAATTTTCCAGATACGATAAGAGAAGCTTAACAAGAAAATCAGATGTCCTTGAGGATTGTTTCAAGAATTTGTTTATCAATTTATAAATAAATCCTCGATCGTTTATGATAATCGATGAATTTTTTAACAGATAATCAATAAAATCAATTAATTCTTTCTTCGGAATGATTCTGAAAGAATCAATGAAAGAAATTGATAATGAACGAATTTGATCATTTTGGTGACTTGAGTGATATAATATTGGAATAAATAGTTCTTGTAAAATGTCAATATCGTCGATATATCCAGATTTTACCAAATCTTTTAAAAATAGAAGAAGAAGAGAGAGGTTTTCTATATCTTCAGAGTTATTTGTATCCATATTTAAATGATCAATGTAAGAAAGTGAAATATGTCTGAAGCTACTGATATTAATCCTTTCTAGTGTTTTCTTTAACAGGTTTTTTCGTTTATAACGGACATACTTTGAAGGTTTTGATGAATAAGAAAAGAATACACATATACTCAAGTAAGTTAGAATAGAATGGTCACTTTTATTGATATTAAGAAAATCTATTGATGGTAAGATAGTATTAAGAGACCATAGAAGACATTCAACCAAGAGATCCGAATCTAACAAACTGTTTGATAACTGGGGGAATTCGTCATTATCTCGTGATTTTTTTAAACATTTAGCTTTCAAATTTTTCTTTAACAATAAGTTTAATCTCTGAAGAAATATTTGGATAAGATGTTTTCTATTTCTTATCTTTATTGAAATAATCAATATTAAATATATTTGCACAGGAACAGCTTCAGTTTCATCTAGTAGTATAATAATATCATTTATATCTTCAAAATCCATAAAACCTAAAATTTCTTCAGGATCATTGCTATTTTGCATGACAGCGCAAATTTTTTTGATTGATTCGCAGAAGTATTTTTCTTTAGACATTATTAAAGATAATATAGGGCGACTCTGTTCAGATTGATTTAATTCTTTTATCATAAACGGAAGCAACGGTATTAAAGAAAATAATTCACCATATAAAAATCGGATGTCTCTTTTTTGAAGCATAAATTTCTCCAATAAATCGAATTTAACTGACAGTAAACATGAAGAAATCCATTTAAGCCGGAAAATTAACTTTTGATCAAAATAGTTTTGCAAAATTTTACCACCAAGTCGAATAACCTTAAGTATGGACGGATGCCGTTCATTTAGAATAATTTCCAATTTTTCGTCAAAACTGCAGCAAATATTATTTTTATATGACTCTTTTAAACTATCAATAAAGGAAAGTATAAAATTATCATCAAACTCTTCTAAAGAAGCACGGAATATTTGAATTTCCATTTTAATTTTTTTATTTTTAGAATTTTCAAAGTATTTGATCAAAGAACTATCTGCACTTATGAGTAATGCTGCAATATCATCAAGAAATTCAGAATAATTACTTTTCACAATTTCACGAATAATTACGTCAACATAATGTATTTTGACAGAATTATTTTTAATTGAAATGTGCAAAAAATTCATGAAATTAGCCCTTAAATCTTCTATAGGAATTGAATTTAGGTTTTGAATAATTCCATCAAAAACCATCTTGAAGAAGTTGTCTGAAACAATAAAATAAGCATATAATTCTTTCCAATTGATCGTTTTAACGATATTAAGAATCTGCTCGACTGTGAGATCTTTGATGCTCTGTCTTTCAGTTAAATGTAATATTGATTTGAACTTGACCATATCATTTAAATTTTTATTTTCCAATATTTCGTCCAGAATAAAAGTGACATATCTTTGATCAAGTATCACAACTTGTATAATTTTATGCAAAATAAGCATACAAGCATTAAAGTAATTAATAATATGTGAACTAAAGGATTCAATGATGTGTGGTAGAATCTTGTCAATAATTGAATTGAACGAATCTTTGTATCGATCAAGGAAATTAATCATGAAATTCGAAAAAAACGAGAACGTAACAATATAAGCATCGTTCTGTAAAAATTCATAACTTAATATTTGAGTAATATATGAAAAATATTTCAAAATAATCCAATTTGAATTTATAGATTGAGTAATAAGCGTTTCAAACGTTAAAATATACCCAGATTTTTGGATTGGAGTTAACCAATGATATGGCGATGTTATATTTTCTCCATCTATCAGCATAATTGCTCTGGTAAATATCCTTGTTTGGTGAAAAGGCAGGAAAGTAAAGAAAAACACGTCTGTATTGTGAACATTAATTGAATATTTAAAAACCAACCACTCCATCGCCATATGTGAACAACTCAACATTATATAAGGTCCAACGAGAGCCATGAATTTTATGATTTCTCTATCTAGTTCTTCGTTTTCTGAAATTGTCATATTTATTCTTGATAAATTAATAGATCTTTGAGAAAATAGCGTGGTTTTAAAATATTCGAAGTTTTTGTTGAGGAGTATAAGTTCATCCAGTGCACAACACGCATCTTTTAACGCAATATCGTTTGAGATTTTTCTGACATCAATCGAATTGTAAACTAGAGAGTATCTCGAAATAATTCCACTTTCCTCGGATAAATAATTCTTCTTCAAATTTTGTAGTTGCTTTGATAACCCAGAAGCCATGCTGTTAAAATAACTGTGCGCTTGCGCAAATTATATTTCTAATTATATGTTAGGACTCGAGTTATTGCCTTTCTAATTTTTATAAATTAAGAGTTACAATCTTCAAAATGTAAAATATATGGTTATTTTTAAAGTTCACGTGCAAAGGCATGCGTACAAGCTGTATACTTTATCAATCAAATAAATAATATTATGTCTAATAAATTTGGATTATTAAAAATATTTTCTGATGGTAATATTTATTTCAAAATGAAGAGGAATAAAATTTTATTTAAAAAAATAACAAAAAGTCTGCGATTAAGTTTCAAATATAATGATAATAAATTTAAATGAAAGATGCATAAACTGAAACAAAAATGTAGAAAGAAAACTGCGCATGACAAAAAATTAATGAAATTCAACTTCTTGTATTCATGGTTTTTATGTTATCATTGAATTCAGAAAGGTTTTATTTCTCAAATTAAGTTTGGTGATGACGACTTTCTGAATTTTGCATGATTTTGTTGCTGTATTGCCCATAGAAAGAAAATTAAGGTTTAATAAACTCACGAGAGTCATCGAAATTTTGGTCCCGCAAGCGAAAATTTCATTCATTTATAAATTATCTTTCCAACCTGTTGTTTGTTCGAATCACCAGCTCGTTGTTAGTATTTAAATATTCATTCGATATTGATGCATAAAACCTTTTCATCTTTGCTATTGCAAACAGTGTCCAGGGTTTTTGTATGCTTTAATCTAAATTATTAGTTTTTGTATGATTGATCGAAGTTTATAAAATCTTCAATTGTATGAATTTTGATTAATTTAAGTTCCTTTACGTGTTCCTTCGTCGTTTTCTTCATATATTCATTGATTTGTAATTTATATATTTTTTAGAATTGACTTTTTCGTATGAAAATCCTATTTTATTGAATTATTTGGAGCTAATTCGAATTCGCAGGTAATAATTCGTGCATTAATTTATAATCTAACAGAGTAATTATTTCATGAAGTGAAGTGCACTAAATCTTTATACTTTTTACTGTAATTAATGCAGATACACACAAAATATACACCTCAGTTCGTAGATCATTGCCATCGCTATTATACATTATAAAATGGATTGGAGTTAATCTAAGAGTGAATCGATAAACGTATGAGAATCGCAGTGCGTCAGAGGAAGCGCTTTTTTTGGTGGCAAATATCAAGATATCATGAAATCCTTCGTTTATTTCAACAAAATCTCACCAGAAGATTCTTTTTTCATTCTAAGGAACTTATTGACTCAGTGATAGCGTATTAAATCTTATTATGGTTAAGATATTCTTTTTTTCGGAATTCGGTTTTAATTCTTAAAATAATGTTGTTCTATTTTTCAGATAGAACCAATATCGGTGTTCTGTGAATCTATCTTTGATACAAATCAAGCTGGTTCGCTTTTCAATCAATGTAAATCTTATTGAAAATCTGAAGGTGAAACTTCTCAGCAAGAATTCGGCGTGTTAATTTTTAGCTAATGCATCAATGAGTAATGAGTACCGATTTTGGTTATCCTACTTTTAGATATGTTCTATCTAAATTTCACTTGTGCTTTAGACTCTGACTTCATACATAGTATTTCACTATCTTGTTGTTTTATTTTTCCTATGTGAATAGCTTATGAAAACAAAATCATCAACCATGTAAAAACACTGCGCACGCGTACGCTTAATTTCGTGGCATATCACAGAAACTGTCTATTTGGCTTGATAAGGAATCCCTTTTTGTTTAAACTCTACGCAAAACGCTGTTTTGGCATCCAATAGAAAATTTCAAAGCTCCTATGAGTCGAATATATCTTCATTTATACCAATCTAAAGTAATGACAAAGTTGACATTGAAATATTATCGAAGGAAAACTATAATTCCCCATCAAATGAAGAATTTATGAAGGTTTAATCAAATTTGCACTTAACGCGAGAATAAAAAACTGAAATTTTAGTACTTTCTAATTAATTAAGATTTTTCGTGAACCATGGTGAAAATGATTTGCTAAAAACCCACTTTCAATGATTCAAATATTTTCTGAAACAAAAATGATCGTCGTCTATCTCTGCGCTTGCCCGAATTTTAAATATTTATACTGAAAATATTCAATACGTTTCTGCCCGTTTGATAGGAAACTTTTAATCTCAACCTCAATTACTTACTATCTAATTTTACACAGCTAATATAGCAGTGTAGAAAAGTTTTAACGAAAAACTGAGTAGGTATATTGATAAATTATTGTAAAATTGATTTTATGAGACTCAGAACGTGGCTTTAAATTATTTTTATCAAGTGGAGTAGTTTTACCATCCTGACAGAAAATTTATTGTGAAATAATGAAGCTGAAATTATTTAAATATTTTTGGCACTGATGCTATGGAAGAAATAATTATAATTCTGCTCAGCGAGATGCTAGCTAAATTAATTTAATGTAACATGTAAATCTTCATCACTATTCGATTTAAATCCTAATTTAAACCTTAAAAGATGTTTAAAACGAAAGCGCCATTTTTAAAATTTAGATAAATGATAAAATGTTAGTTTTAATGTTTTTTCCACATTTCATCATTTTAAATAAATTTTTCGACCCGAACGAATAAGTACAATATTACCATCATAACGCGCATCCTCTGTTTACGTAATTATCTGTTTCATTAGATAAAATGTGGTAGAACTCTTAAACATATCTCGTCTTCCATTATGACTTGCAACATAAAAGAGGAATTTAATATTGGCACTTTCCATGCATATTTTGTAAAAAACTTTGATTTCAACGGCTGAATCTCAGTGTACTCATACCTGATATATGCTTTAACTTTAAATATTTTATGGATTTTAAAAGTTAGCCGAGTACTACATGTTACAATTTTCTTATACGGCACGAAATTTTTTGAAATCAGCGATTGACGGATTCAAATGCTAACAAGTACAAATTTTCTTGCGATAAGCTATAGATGTAAAACTAGAAGACATTCGTACAAGTATCGAATTTTAAAAAAGTAGTTTAGATATTTTTACCATGTTGAATAAAACAGTAATTTTACTCCAAACATGTCGCGCCACCATTACAGTTTGGAATTATATAAAAAGGCGGCGAAATAAATTCAGACATCTTTAATCAAAAATTGAAAACAAATTAATTTTTTAAGCATTTTGAATAATTTGCCAAACATATTCAAAGTTTGAAAAATAACACTGTGATCAGTTACATTTTTTTTATTCATCACGTGAGCAGTTAACAGAAAACTCATGATTTCTTAAATCACAATGAGTTCCTAAACACTATATAACAATAAATCTGATTTTTTACTTATTAAATCTCAATCACACTTATAACATGAGAGAGCTCATGTTTTAATGCCTTATATTTTCATTTTCTAAAAATTACCCAAAAAGTTGTCAATTTATGAAGCTAAATTCGATTTTGTATATTTGTATTCTTAAATTCAAAATTCTTAAACTTGTGAAATTATCAAGAATAACAACTTAAATTTTGAATATTTTTACAAAAATATCACGATTTGTGAGTTTATAAAAAGCTATTTTGAAAAATCGTAAAAATTTTTTTCTGTTTAAAAATCTGCAATCTAATAATTCAGAGCCTAAGTAAGGATGATCATCATAAGTTTATTCAAAATGGCGCCAAACATAGATTTAACACTAAAAACTGAGTTTTTTTCTGTTATTAATATTTTCAGTATCTGATGGGGTTTATAATAGTAGTAAATTAAGAAATATAAAATCATTGAAACAAAAAATATATTATCCATTTTATACTTTAAATAAATAAACATCATACTTGCCTTTGTTGTTAATTCGCAAAATAATTAAAGAATAATGATCTTTAAAATTATGTAAGTGAGATATTATCAATTAATTTTTTTGTCTTTTCAACGCTATTTTTCAATCGTGATAATTTTTAACACTAAAACGGTTATTATTCACAACACTGTATCCATGCATTCACAATAACGGCCAGTCAATACAAATAATTTTATGCCGCAACGCTAAAATTAATTAATAAAAACACATGTCTTCTTTATATGATTTTTGCCTTATACATTTTTGCAGGAAAAGAATGCTATTCTTTTATCAAGAATGGGTTACCTCTTTTGTTTTTGAACAATTTACGTCAATTTAAAACTATTTCAACAGAAAATACTACTTTTCTTAATCTTATACTTGTTTGTTCCCGCCAAATTTTTAAAAATTTCGAATTAGTCTGTATGTCAAAATAAAAAGCGTTAAATTTACTTTTAAATAATAATAACTATTTTAGGCACAAAAAATCGTAGATAGTAATGTTTTTTTATCGATTGAATCGCTAACCTCTTGAGGAAAATATTAAGTGAATTTTTTTCTTAATTATTTGAAATAATATGAAGAGAATTTTCACATTTCAAATGTTTAATTTATCTCTGCGACAGAGTGTTACATTAAATCCATCCCACCAAAATTAATGTTTTTAACCATTAATTAATATGTTTGATAAACGTAAGATCAAAACATGGAAATAATTAGAGAAAAACCCTATATGCACTCGTATAATTTGAAAATTTTGTTTCTATTTCAAGAGGAAAGCCTTGAATAGTCGTATTACATCGAAAACGTTTGATAAGCCAAATTTATAAAAATGAGACACAAAATGATATCTTCCAGAACTAATGAATTTTTATCCATGAATAGTTGATATATAATCAGATACTTTGAAGATTCTAACTATAACTATACTTGTTTTATCTAACGCGCAAACTCGTATAACACTATCGAAATTCGTCATTCATGGAATCTTGAAATCAGCTAACTGATAGACATAATTATTTAAAATGAATGTGGAACGTGGAAAAGTGCTCAAATTCCATATCTGTCGCCGTATTTTTAAAAAGATAACAGTTTCATTTAACATTTGTGCCATAATTATTTTTAGATAACTCAATAATTCTCAGTAAGGCAGCCGGAGAGTGGCCCAAATTTAGTATTGCTGGTTCATATGCACTTCCTAAACAAGTAAGATTCAACGTACATGATAAACAATCAATTTATGGTTAAGCATCGACAAAGCTAGAATATTCTTTTTGAATGTAAATATTTAAATTTATGAACGTGTATAAATTTTTGAAATTCTCACATTCCTCCCCTAATTCTAAATACTTATTTTTACTCCAATAATTTTTTGTTATTTTCACGCTCCTCTTTTTCAGTAAGCTATTGTTCCTATTTTAAATGATTTTTTTTAATTTTCAACTAAATTATATTATGATGAACCAGTTCATCGATATATAAAGCACTACTTCTAGACAAAAATTTAGCTTCCTTAAATCGTCCTTTTCCATTTAGATTGATCCAAGTAAAAATTATCAAACAATTCTCAAGATTTTATTAAAATTATGTTTATTTAAGTGAATAAACAAGATTGGAATGATATATATCGATCTAGTTATATTTCGAAGTTACATTTAAGTTCTTAAATTCTGTATTTAACAAAAATAAACAAATATGTCCTTACGCCCAAAAGAAAATTAGCGAAACACAAACGAAGTTTATCATATCTCCTGTTTGTATTGGATAAAGTTATTTCGTGCGCAAAAATTACTTTTGATAATTTGTGTTTACTCTTGTGCCACGGTTTTAAAATTATAAATATGGGCAACAGTGAGGTGTAAAAAATCATTCTCATCAAGTGTGTAAGAGGGATTTCCTACGGTACCTTTCTATTCAAGTTCACATTGATATATTTCTATCAATGTTCAGAAAAAAATGTTTTGTATTGTATTTGGCAACAGGAAATAGAAAACCATCTTTTGCTTAATGGCAGATTCGGCCAAAAGACATAAGCTACCCATGAACCTTACTCGATTGTACTTCCTTAATTATTTCATTCTAATTTTTGGATCTCGATCTTTCCGTTCTTTTTTTATATCGTCATTATGCCTTCAGCCGAAACCAAATTCCAACTCTGTTTGACAGATTTTTTAAATTTAGAGCTTTTCGTATATGTTTTATTTCCATGTTCTCGAGATGCTCTCGAATGATAAAGGTCTGAAAAGTTTGTTTTCTGAGAATTTTTACGGAACATTGAGCATTTTATCAGTGAATTTTTACTTAATGATTTTAAAAGAATCCAAATAGCTATGGTTGTGGAACTACTTAAAAAATAGTTGTGGGAAATAACTACTCTTCGTGTTATCTCGCAACATACCGTTTTTATGGAGGTTATGATTAAGTATAGTTTACGCGTCTTGATATACTCACATTTTGGAGGGTTTTCAGATAAAAGGTTATTATTAACCTTCGATGACAATAATTGCATTCAAAAGGGCGTGTAATAAATTATTTTCAAAAGGCGTTACGAGTTTGATGAAAATAATAATTACGGTGGAAGCATGTTAAATATAATACGGTCGTAAATATGAATTATACTTCTTCCATGCTTTTAAAAATTGAAGGAATTTCAAAGTTGGAAATCTATATTATTTCCCAAATTGTTCTTAGACTAATTCATATAATCATAGGAATAATTTTTAAATGTGGTTTCTTTGCCTGACTGACGCCAGAATTTTTGAATTTAGTAATTTTTTCTCATAGAAATGTATTTTCCAATCTGTCAATCGATTTATATATTGAAGGCTCTTACATTTAAAACCACGAGTAAATTTTACTATTCCGCTGCTATCTGTACATGTGGCGAGCTTATTGTTATTTCGAGTTGTTTCAATAATTAAAAGACTGCTAAAAATAAATATTTAGACTTTTCCATTTTGTATTTCTTTGTGTGATTCTGCTATTTAAACGACGATTCAGAAACAAAAATTAGAATATCCTTGAATATATTGTCTTTCTTAATTGTGTTTAAGCAAATCTCAAGATAAAAACGCTTCATGGTAATCGTTAGGTAACGTATGAAAGTGTATATGATAGATTTTGTAATTTTAAGATCAAATTTTCCATTCTCTTTCAAATCTTTGCCTGTTGAGAGTGCTAAAAGTATGATCCTCACATAAATTAGAAATATGCTAACTATTTGATGACATAATATTTGGGACAATATTACGAGGTATAGTGTCATCGAATGGATATATTTGATCAAGTTTTTTTAGATTTCTAATTTTCGCCAAAGTACAAAATTATATCGAGTATCACGTCATAGTAACATTTAAAAACTTCATTATTGGATTTACCGCCACATTTAATCAGAATATGAATTTCAAACCAGCATTGATATCATCCTTGACAGAAAACATAATTTCCTTTAGTTAAGTCTACAAACGAAACATTCGACAAACACTACTTAAAATTTGGTTTTCACATTTTGGAGCAACTTTTGAAAAATTGTGATCATTGTTAATTTTTACTCAACTTCATGAATTTTTATCGTATTTTATCTGCGAGAGAGCTAAATTATGAAGAGATATATATATGAAAATATTCAAATGATTTAAATATGAAAACAAGATGAAACAATAATTTATGGATAACATTCTAGCTTTAAGATTGAAATTATGAAAACACAGTAAAATCCAAAAAGTCAACAACAACCAGTAATTCGAATTTTTTTGTGATATAAAGATGAGCCGAACCTGTACCTGTCCAAACGTCTTCGGAAGGAATTTTACGTGTATGTACGTTCTTCATTCAGTCCCTCTTACAAGGTACTTTCAGTTCAAGACCATCTCCCAATTAGGAAGCCTAATATAGAAGATACATGGGATTATTTGATGACGAGTTTTCCTGTACTTGCGTCTACTCAAAGTCTCATTCTTACCTTTTCTCGTTAAAACAACCTCACATAGTAGGCATAAGTTTTTTCGAAACAAAATCTATCATTCGTAGAATAAATACTTGGTAAACGTGAACGAAGCAATATTTTTGTTCTTTAAAGCTATTAATCTTCCAACAGTTAAAAATGATTATTTTAAAATAATTATTGCTTGTCAAGGTCTTTAATGTATAAATTCCTATGGGAGTGTTAAGATGTGAAATATTTAAAATATTTGGATACGCGCGTGCTCATGATAAAATCGGACATAGTCGGGTCACGTATATGAACGAGTGGATGAAGATATTAACAAGAGTGTATGCTTGTGTGATTTAGAAGGTTTTAGTTCTATCTTATATCAATCAATTACAAGTATTTGGAAAAGTCCATAAATATGAGATAACTGTTTTGTTTGACCAATTTTAAAATTTGTACCTTATAAAGTGGTGTATCTGGGGAAGTGAAAAAAATGTGAAAAGCTAAATACAAAAGAATCTGGCATGATCATTAAAATTTTAGAAACAAACGATAAATAATAAAAGTATATCGTTTAACAACTATACTATCTTTGTAACTCGTGGTGAAGTTCGGTAGTTGCTGGACGGTTAATAAACGTATTAAAAGCATTTGTTACAGATAATTTAACGTAGCCGTTTTTAGCAATTATTTATTTGATGTACGGACTTTGGGAAATCGGAAATCAGATTTTTTGGCGATGTAGATAGATAATCATCTTGTCTGTCAAAAGCTTGTTCATTCGTTTTCAAACTCATGTTATTACCTTTTTAACTGTAGTTTTTCTTAGGCGCTTTTTGAGAAATAAAATTTTTTTTCTTATGATCAAAATCCTTACATAATTTTGCAAACATACACGTGCTGACTGGAAACTAAATTTGCTCAAGATAATAATCTAAACTTATAATAAATTTAAATGAGGTACTGAAATGGATTGTCGTTTTCAGGTTTACGATCAACTCTAGGAAGAGTTTTATCTGTCGTGTCACGTTTTAAAGGATCTAAAATATATCATTGTTTTGGCTATTATCTGAACATGTTTATAAGGCGCGAAATCTTCCTAAAGAGTCGATTTTGCGTAGGTAATACCACTAAAATGGACAAGATAGGGCGAGGAGAATCTTCAGTAACCCCATACAGAGAAACCTGTTCAGTGGTATCTTTTGAAAGCTGAGCACACAACGAAAGAGCGTTCTTAAAGCGCCCAAACATGTTAACTCCTCCCATGTAAAAAATTTCTGATAAAGGTTTAATTCATCCTGGTCTACCAATGCAGAGTTAAGATAATTTGCTGGAGTTCCCACATCCACGTGACAAGATATACAAACAGTTCTTCCGCACCAAGATGATAATAAATGTTAATTACAAAAATTTGGTTTCAATTTGTATTTAACCATTCTAGGAATGAGCATCAAACACAAAGATGCAAAAGTAACAACCATGTTATGAATTATTTTGTAATGCGCAGAAATCAAAACTGCCTGTCAGAATCGCTTGATTTATACTTAACCATTAAATTTGCAAAATATATAAATTCTAAGTAAATTTGCGAGTGCATTAATTATGCAAATTTTCCCCGGGGTAATTAAAAAATTCCGCCATTAGCAGAATGTCAAAAGTCTGGTATTATCCAAAGCCTTATAAAAATGTAGGGTTTGACATTCTTCAAGTAGATAGTTGTCGTTGACTTTGAAATTTACACTCATTTTTCAAACATAAAATTAACTTGGAAACATTCATGGATTTCATCAATAATTTGAAGCCTTAAGTCCATCTCATGCGCATGATCGAAGGTGTCATCTACGCGAAAAATTTTAGTTCCAAAGCTACCTTTTTAAACATAGAAAAAAATTAAATCCAAAAATAGATGAGAAAATTTGATACATGTTCAATTTAAACCTCAAGTAAAATCATTAACGAAGGCATTCTAACATGTTTTTAATGTTTACATAAAAAATGGAATATTTCTACCAATTTTAACAACAAAATTGTGCTATCTAAGAAAAAAAGCAATAGGTGTTCCATTTTCTTTTTTTATTTCTCATTTTAAAATGTATCCCGAACCCTAAATAGTTTGTGTATGCGCACTAGTGTCAAGTTTCAAAGAATTAATTTAATGGTTTGTGGTAAGATGAGTACACCAAGGTGGTAAATTTCCAATCTCCTGATAGGTTCCCACGAATAATAAATAATTCTTTTCCCGAGACGTGTGTTCTTGGACGATTGTCATAAGTGTCATCGCTTTTCTTTCAACCACATGGATAATAAAACAACAACCTGTTGCCTATTCTACACTCCTAAAAAACCACTGTTGATAAGTAACTAGTCAACTCCTTTCAATTTTCTGTTCGAAATGCCGGTTTTGTCAATTTCTACAATTATATTCTGGCCACCGATTTTTATAGAATTTTCAGCAAAGACTTCATGATTGAAATTTTTCTATTTTTAAATTTGTGAAATACAACTGTTCTATCGTCGCAAATTAAATTGAATTTCAGCTTAAGTGTGAGTTTTCATAGATTAAAAATAACTTAATTCAAATATTTCCTACGTTGAAAGCGACTAGCTTACAATACACGTTCCTCTTACCAATCCATACTCATTCCTGCAGATTTTTGCATTTCAAGATTTTCGTTTTTGTTAGTTTTGAGAAATCATATCACCACACATTAATATTCTTTTTTATCCACAGTAAACCCATATTTATTCAACCATTCGTCAAATTCTTCTTGTGATAATTCATGCTTTTTGAATAATTTCCTAGCATTAAAATTTATTAATTCTCAAATGGGCTTTTTTTATTTTTTAATTTTAACATTTTAAAATAAAATGCGTTGACTGAGAATCGAACCTAGCGAGTTATGAATGTAATCTAAACACGTTCTATTATTTGTTTTCATTGATAACGTGACGGATTTAATGATATTTTCAAAAGAATTATAAAATATAACAATGTTACTTAGGATTTGAGAATCATATAAAACAAATAATCGTACACATTATATTATTAAACTGTACGGGTCAGGTTATTTAAATTATTTATGTATTATTCTTTTCATCACATTCTAACCTATCAATTAATGTTTCTTAATCTTTATTCATTTTAATAAATAAACAATAATTTATCTAAAGAAGTGATTGAAAATACTAAATCAAACATAATAAAAAAGGATAACTAAAGAGTGTTATAAAATTTGTTGTTTTTTTAACAAAGTCCATTAATTTTGTTTAAGAACGAGGAATAAAATATTGCAAAATTGTTTGCATGTTCAAAAAAGTTGATTAGGAAATTTTCTTTCGTAAGCATGCTCGTTTCGTAATACCATATTCTGTATCGGAGCGTTCGTAGAAGCCTTTAGAATGGTATACAAATTATGTATGTTAAATTTTGTAAAAAACTGAAATTTTCATATTCCTAAAAAAACAGGAGTTTTTGATCAATTAATTAAAATTCTAATTAATCATGTTATTTCTGAAATAAATTTATCTGGTTTTAAATTGAAATAAAATATTAGGAAATAAAAAACTTACTTAGTTTTTTGCAGAGTGAGGGTTAAGCTTAATTAAATATTTTCGGTTATCTTCCAGATTGATCGTGTGTAATTTCTTCACATTTTTTAGCTACGAATTAAACTAAATTCGGTGTCATTTCTCATCCTCGCCGCTAAATATTAAGTTTTTAAAAACCGAAAATATATAATCGATTGAATTTAAGAATGTAACGTATGGCTCGTATTGCGCAATTTCCTTATTTTTAACCATGTCAAGAAAAGCGAGATTCCAATCATGGGCCATAGTATTCTGTATATTTGCCTTGAAAACTTCCCAATTTACCCCTCAATTTTGAATCTTTTGGTTCAATTTTCAATGTTGATTCATAATATAAAAAAACATAATTATTTATGATTATCGTTGCTGGAGCGGAAACGCAAGCATACTAGCAATACTCACTTCTAGCTTTACTTGTACGAGTAAAAACATAAAATACGATAATATCGAAAAAAAGTTATTGGTGTTGTTTTCTGTTTCCAAAATTCCATACAATTATAGTAGTTCATGGTGAAAATGGAATATTCTACCAAAAGTTCTCACAGTTAAAACTCGTGCATCTTTGGTACAGTGGAAACTCCCAAAACATCTTTCCGATTTACTCGTTGAAAGCTGAAGGCCGAAGGTTCACGAAACACGACTAGCGAGTTATTAAGAGGTTGAAGTAACATTTTGATCTTGAAAGGTAAGTAGATGTTTTTTTCTTTCAATTCATTGAAACCACTTTTCGTCTCATCTCTTTTAGCTGAAGTTTATGCCCAGTATTAAGATACTTTTGTGAAACGGTGTGTAAATTTGAGCAGTTCTCTTTCAACATGCAGGCAATTGGTAAAACCTAATCCCATACATTGCTTTCGATAAAGCTGTCCATCGATCTATATACTTGCCATTTGTTAATTATACCTCGACTTTAGATTTTCAGGTTTTTCCATACGTTCGATACACATTGTCTGTCAAAAACTTCTCCACTTCCATCTTCATCACTAATAACCCAGTCTTGTATGCATATTTTGTGAAGGAATATTTGTTCAAATTTTTGGCATCACCAATAATTTTTAATTTTATTTGATTTAAAAATGAATACTTTTATTTACTGAACACTTGGTTTAAATTTTAATTAATTTATTGAAAAATCCTCTGAACATATGGACATGAACTCTTTTATATATCTGCGACTTATAACGATCTTCGATATCTCAAAATTAATATCAATAAATTTGGTGTTTGGAAGTTTAATGTGTATTCTAAAGAAGATAAAAAGAGTTTGTGTTTATAATTTCTCTGATTAGTTAAGGATCTTAAAATACAAACATATAAAGTCTAGTTTTATAATTCAACGATAAATTTTCCATACATCTTGCGCGCGCAAATAGTAATTTGGTGAAATCTCAATTCTTTAATTTACTGAATGATGTTAAAGGTGAAATTTGTGTCATTAAAATAATTTAGCGTTAGCTCGATTCACAAAATAAACAAACATTGTAATAATGGGGAAAAATATCTTGATTAAAAAATTAATTCTTCTATACTTAGCAGCATCTGGTAAGAAAAGTGACAATTAAAAGAACTGACGCGCGCAATCTCGTTATAATAAACCTACGAAAAAAGTGGTTTACACTCAATTTAATCTCATTTTGTAAGATATTAATATAATAACACGCTTTTAAAGAATGGCGTATAAAGACTTCTGTTAATATTAAACTTACGTTTTGCGCATACTCGACGAACTTCTTAAACCACATTTCATATATTTTAAACAAGTTAAAACACAGTAAATAAGTCAAGAAATATCTGAAAAATAAGTGGGCATTTTCGTACCTATTTTCTTTTAAATTTACCTATTTATAAATCAAAAATTAAAATACTCAAAAATTTTGTGAGCAGATTGTATTCTTTTCAAATATTTTCATCATACTTTATATTCACTCAATTTAAGTACCATAAATGAAAAAAACCAAACTAACATTAAAAATAACCATAGGAAATATTTTAAAAAATATGAAAACCTTAAAATTTTGATTTATTGGAGCTTTAAATATTTTAAATAAAGATGTCTTTTTGTCTTTCAGTTTGTCAAGTTTCACATGTTCAATATTTTAATCTCAGAGATTGTGAAAAGCTATTCATGATATTTAAATGCTAGTCACTTTTAAATATTAGCTAAATTGTTTATTCTTATCAAAGCCTTAATATGATTAATCTCAAGAATTTTTTTAGGTATAAAATGAGCAAACGTATATCAATCAAATAGGGGTAAAATTTAAACCGTAAAAAGTTAAAATTAAATTTGTTAAAATGAGCATTTTAATTCATATATACACATGCGCGAAAAATTCTCGCCTCACAACGGGTATTTCCAGTTTTAATGATTTTCTTTTTTTCTGCAGGAAATAATGCTATTGTTTACAAATCTAAAAATAATTCGTTGTCTGTTTTTAAATAAATTTAATATTTTAAAATATATTGTCGTTCCCTGTTTCATTATTTCACTCTTTAATTTTGAATTTCTAGAAATTTTGCAAGACATCTTAGAATCTATTTTTATATTTTTTTGGTATTTCCGTGAGATTCGAACTCGTTTTATTCTTAACCGTCTTGGGAGTTCTTAAGTCCGAGTTTGTTGACTCCATAGCCCGTTTTATTCGATCATATAATTTTACTGAATGTACTTTCGGACATAAACTATTTCAGAAATATCTCCCACAGTTTAAGTCAACTTCATGACTTAAATTCACCAAAATTATTTATTATACTTCAACGAAAAATATTTAACCTAATATACACACAATTATACTGGAAATATCTGAATCTAATATAGTTCACTTTCTACTTTCGACTTAATATATTTTAGTGCCTTCATTCTTAGTTATGATAACGAACCAAAAGCTTTTGGAATTTTAAAACGCCCAAAGAAAACGAATTTCGTCAATCTAACAATAATATCTATCATAATTATTTTTTATGAGACTTGAAAATCCATAAAGTAGAGTTGTGTCACCATAATTCGGCTTTTATAAAATTATATATTTTCACTTAACACATTGGTAAAAATAAATATCGTCAATTTTGTTTGTTTTAACTTTTAAAAATTATGAACAGTGTTTGTTCATAATTATTTTCTGTTTATGTTTTCGATAAATGAACGATGAAAGACTTATTCCTACTTCACAGTTAAATATTAGAAAATACACCCATAATATTGACAAATATGTTTTTCTTTCATATATTTTTGAAAAATCCTAAAAAATATTCATAATCACATTTTTTCTTGCCATGCGACCACGATATCATATATGAGCGTCAAGCGTACATGTCATTTTCCTTAATATCGGTGAATTTTATCAAATAAAATTTTGTATTTATTTGGTTCTATATTTTAAAATTTAGGTAATTTTACATTTAAAATTTTAATCATGAATAGTTTATATATCAAAAAATAAAAAAAAGATTTTAATCTGTATTTATATAATAACGATAAATAAATTTATTTCATGGAAATTACAAATAAAATTTTATCTAAGTTATCCGAAACACAATATAAAGGAGATCTTTGAAAAAATTTACTTTTTAAAACAGATAAAATCATCTTAACATATTGATTATCGGCGTGAAGGTTATACTTATTAATTTATGGAAAATCAATATGATTTTAAATACTTATCGTTTTCACGTGAGTATTTCCAGTGGATGATATCTATGCAGCTCACTCAGAGGTTCACATAAGATAATAAATTATAATCAAATGAAGAATAAATATTTTTGACAAAACAAGATGGGAAAAAATTAAATTAAATAATTCAGGGTTATCTACAATGATTTAAGAGAAAAAACTGTAAATTTAGCTCATAAATTTTCAAAAATTCTTTCAATATTAAAGATAATATTTCTGAAATGATGTTATTTCGGTCATACGTTTTTTTTGCGATAATTTTTCTATTAAAGTAAATATCACCTGTTACTGAAAAAATTCACATAATTTTATAAAATGAAACATGATAAAACAAATTTATTTTTTCAAGTTAAACTGTGAACTCATAACTCAGTTTATTTTTTTTAATTTTTCAAGAAAGTGTTTCACTTGTAACTTCAAAAAGAAAAACACAAATAACGTCCTACCAGGGTGAACAAATTTTTAGGCGAATTTCTAGTTTATTTTTAAATAGTTATGGAGAGTTCATCCATACTAGTCTAAGATAATATACAGGAGACTCCAATAATTCCCAAAGAACGTTTCCTTTGATATTAAGAACGCCTTCATGAGACTAGAAAGCGAGCGGGTTTTAGTGGTCATGCCTCCCACACTTACCCACACTTGACAATACCAAGAACCGTAGATATAAGTCTTATGTTGAAAGGTTATACTTTAGAAGGAAGAGCCGCACTCATGAGATCAAATATACCTTAAATTCCTTCGGAAGCCACCCTATATGCATGCCTTATTTTTATCAAAAAATTAACGAATGATTGAATAACTGGAGAAATTTTAATTTTTTGACTTTTAGAAATCTTATGAAGAAAAATAATTGTGATTTTGAAAAATGTGGCTATCAGAGAGTCACTAATAACTCTTTTCCTTCTTTGCTTTTTTTAACGCAGTTGCTTGCCATGATTCCAAAAAATATACATGGAGGAACGAATGCGTTTGAGAGGAAAAGCCTATAGATTAAGGTGATGTTGTTTTTACAAAACTTTCTGACCTAAAAGTTAATATTTATTCATACCACAAAGTAAAAGTACGCAGAGAGTGCTCCGAGAGACGAATAATAAGGCCATGTTTGTTTCGAGTTTAACCCACAAATAAATAGACTTAACAGGCAGACGACGGGGAAAATTGACAAAATCAACCTTTCATTCCCGATTTTTGATGTTAAAACTGCAGCTGATTTAACTCCAGCTTTAATATCACATTTCATGTCCTATTAATTCATTAAGCTTTACCTGAAAAGAATAAATTAAATCATGAAATGCAACCCATGCAGCTGAAGCGATGTATAATGGACAAACAATCCAAGGTTCAAAACTATTTCTCGCAGCGAACCATCCCATCAATGAGCCCGTACTCACACTCATTCCAAGCATTATATGCGGCCAGAACGTAAATCTTTTAAAGAGTGGATATAAAACGATCAGTAATAGATTCAAAATTCCTAAATAGACACTGATAAATATTTGAAATTACCACTTCTTTGAATTTATAGACAAAAGAACTAAAAATGCAAAAAACATTATGATGCTGGCAAGAATAATAGCTTCTTTCAAACTTATAATTTTCTGGGCAATAGGTCTGTTTTTTGTTCTTTCAACCTGCGAATCGAAATCTCTGTCAAGGATGTCATTAATTACACAGGCCGATGAACGCACAAAGAAAGATCCAACAAAAAATTTTAACAACAGCATTATATCTGGAGAACACCCAGGAACTGCACCAAAGGCGAGACCCCAAGCACTTGGTGCAAACACGAATAGTATTCCATACGGTTTCTTCATACGAATAAGATCCAAATATAACTTTCCTTTATTGAATATCAACGTGTTGTTTGTTCCTTGAAATGGAGCGTATATTGATCCTCACATAAAATTTAAAAGGTTACTTTTTCGATACATCAGATGACATCGACTAAATAAAATTGATTTCAAAAGCATTTCAAACCTTTTTCTAAGTCATATTCATAAATTATAAAAAATATATATCTTTGATATTGATAAGTAATATTCAAAAGAATTTAAAAATATCAGATTGAAAATAATCCGCCAGCAGTGACATACCTTCGGTACAAGTCGCTTTCTGCGAATAATTTCAAGAAAATTGTTTAAAAATATCTATAAAATTAGTAATTTTTAATTTTACTACAATTATTGAAATTTAATTTTTCACAATTCGCTTTTAGCTATTTGGTTTAAAATGGCCGAACTTTTTCTGTGATTAACTTAGCTGAATATAATTAAAGATTTTTTTTGTTCGTTAATTCAGGAAATATAAATTAATATTCTATGATATTTGACCCTCAACTGAGATTTAGAAATTAATTCCTCATGGTATAATTTGTTTGGGCGTTAAAAATATTAATATATATTTCTAAACTTAAAGTATGATAAAAAGAGATTAAAATATCTTCTAAGAATTTTAAAGAAAAGATGTATGATGCTTTTTTTTATTTCAATGCGTAGCACGAAGTTCTTAACAAATTGAAAATCTGATGAACATAGATGTTTAAAAATTGGTTATTTCATCTCTTATAGAAAAATAATATGGTTATGTTTTTCTTTCAATATTCTTGTGAATAAATTCAAAAAATCTTTAAAACTCTGAACTTTACCATATTTACTTGGACGTTGGCGTTATAAATAAACCATTGAAAAAACTACTGAAAATAAATTTAAAATAGTATTTTAGAGGATGCGAGTTTCGATTTTTTTATGACGAATAACCAATTAAAATCTAAACTAAAAACCATTAATTTAAGATTAAGAAGATACACAACGAGAACTAATAAAAATTCTCCTTAGATGCTAGAATAAATGAAAATAGAAAAGGTGAAATATATATATTGATAATTTTAAATATTTAAAGTTAATATTTGTTGTATCACATAATTTATCAAATATACTCAATAATTAATCATTCATTGATATTTATACGGAAAAAGTTCTTTAAGAATGATACCTTCACAAAAACTATTTATAACCTGACATTCAATTTTTTCTGCCATGTTAATTTAAATTTTATGGATCCGAATGAACTGAAATTTTTGCAATTAAAATATTTATTGGTGAGAAAGGTAATTGTTTCGGGTTGATAAAAATATTAAAAAATTTTAACAAATCTTCATTTTGACAATATCAATAGCTGATGTTTGATCTGAGAAAAATAAACCAGAACTTTTAACAATTGAGAGAAACCATGTGTAGATATCTATTTCACAAGAATGTGATGATTAAAGAGTACGAAGAATCCCACGACGATAAATGTGATTTTAATCTACAAATTGCAAACAGATTTAGGATAGAAATAAGATCGAAAAGATTACAAACGGTTTTCTGAACTTCAAATAAAAATTTACTTTTTTACCATTGATCCAAATATGTAATTTAATGAAAAAACTAATGCTAAAAATTTTTTTTATCCAAGTTTACTAAATTAAAGGTAAATTATAAAATTCATTGAAAATAACAAAAATCTGATTGTCCTTCTAGTTATTTAATATTATAAACAAAAATATATTGATAATATATCAATTTTTACTCTGTGCATCTAAATATAAAATTTGTATATCATAAAAATATGAAATGCGACATTCCATATCATTATCTCTCACAAAGCTGTTTAAAGAGAGCCTATTTTAGAATTTTGAATGGAAGTTATAAATTTTGCACTGTTGCCTCACTAGCTTACGTTTATTCTTAATAAGGGTTCTAAAGTCACAAAGATATGCATTCGGGAAATCATAGCATAAGCCAAAACTCCCACATCAAACTAATCTTAGAAGACATTTTTAAAATTCTAACAGCTGAAATATTACTCTAATTTAAAAGTAAAATGACATGAAAATTGTCAGTTATTGAAAAATTAACAACTTATTTGAAGTTTTAAAAATATAATAACTTCAAATATATCAGCTAAGTTGGTGCAGCGTTGTAACTATTAAGATTGGATCAAAGTTAAAAATACTATGAAGAAAATTTTAAAGATAATTTTCAAATCTTTTCTGAACAGGGTTTTATATTTTTTAGTTTTAATGAATTATAAATGTGAAGAGACGAGAAAAGTTTCACGTTCAAATATAGTTCATGAAACTTTTCCCGGGTACACTCAAAGCATAATTGGACCCGTGAAGGATAAAGTAAATCATGTTATAATTTGATATATACAACCTCAGATCTGTTAAAAAATTTATTTTGACGGTATATCATCCAAAAATGAAGTTAAAATACATAAGTTGACAAAATTGTATATTTTGAAAGTTATTCGATCATTTACTACAATAATTTAAGATTATTAAACATTTTATCAATTCCTTTAAACATCAATACATCAAGTAATAAAAGTGCCATAAAACAATGTTAAAGATGTTATTTTTTGATCTGATATTTACAAAAATAAAATTTGAAAAAGAAACTTAAAATGCAATTTAAGAGTTTTTATTAAAAAATAATTTTACTTTTCACGGGCTTGTTATGACAAGATGAGTATGGTGGTTAAATATTTATTCATCATATTCGCTGTTAAACACGTGAATCAATTAATTCAAAAAAAGTATGATTAATTATGCAAAAATTTTATTCATTTATATCAAATTATACATCAGAAATACCAGAAATTATGTTATAATTTATGTATTGATTAAAACTCAGGATGTATAGATATCGTTGAGAATAGACGGGTTTCAAAATATAAAATATGGTTATATTTTAGCGTTTACTTAAGTGTAAAAATTTTTTTATCTTATTTGAAAAGAAAAAATTTTAAATTATGAATTATATCTTTTTATTATCTACAAGCTCCTAAACCTTATTTATTGTCAGTAAATATTTAGATTTATCAACATTATGTTTGACAATAATTAACTATGCGTCATCTAAAAATATGAATGAGGCATTTTCTGACTTTAAACTGAATTATGGAAAAATTCATCAAATATCATAATTCCCTTTTAAGCCAAATTACTAAGGTTGTAAAAGTGTGTTTAAATATTACAAGTTGTCTTTATCAAAAATTTTTGATAAAATCTTTAAATTTACTTCAATTAATAAGCAGGATCTGAAATAATTTGAATCTATAGTTTTCATAATTGACCAAAACATTGATAGTCTTTACGTGAGGATAAATTATACGTTTCAATGTTCATGAATATACGACTTGGTATTTTTAAAAATCAATATTTTTGAATTAAGATAACTCATATTTAAATAAAATTTTTCCTTCCCAACAATATTTGGTTTTCAATCTTACTGTAACTTTATTAATAAAAATATTTTAATAATTTCTAAAATATGCAAACATGTTTATGAAAATATTTTTTTTAAAACAGTTAGCTAAACTTAATACTCTTCAAAAGATAAATATTGAATCAAAAACTGCAAAAATTTAAAGTACAGTCAATTTTGACAAATTTCTTGGGAAATTATCTTTAGGATTAATCAGAATTTACATATATATCATCAAAAATATTTCGATAAAGTTATGTTAAGAATATTTTGGTATAAATTTGATTTTTGAACTCGGTGGATATGGTTATCAACATATACATTGATTTAAAATCGAAACGTCAAAAAACTAATAACCGTGAAAAAAATACTTTGTTTGGCTTATGTAAAAATAAATTTAAGATAAATTTACATTCGTGATCAACTTTCATCTTTATTTATTCAAGTTAAAATTTCAAATATTTTTAATCTGAATTGATTTCATTGTATTTCTTAAGTTAAACAAATTATCAAACCTTATTTTCAGAATAACCTGTTTAAATAACCAGAAAACTTTAGAAATTATATATGCATTAAAATTTAACACTGCAGAATTTTCATATTTTATGAAATACATAAATATAATAAATTTTGATAAAAATCTTGTGGTTGAAATTTTAATTAATTTTTTATATTCAAATTTAAGTCAATTTTTTCTGAAAGATTTCAAAAAAGAAAATGGGAAAAATATTTTATTTAATAGTTGTAGCTTTGGTCAAAATTAATTTAAAACCTTTTTATGATATCAGTATTGGTTTAAATTTTCTTTAATATAGAATTCTCGTAATTTCATTTGTGTGGTTAAAATTACATGAAAAATAATAATATTATAAGTTTATAACAACATATGATTTTAAATATTTTCGTAAAGACAATAAAATAATTCAAATTAACTATTTTAATTGATTTATGTTTGAAAGAACATTTGAGCTTTTTTGACATCTTTATTGTGTCATAAATATCAAAAATAGTATATAAAGAAAGTTTACAAGAAATCTATTCAAATTCACATCCTTTAAAGAGTATTTAACATTTATTGTTAGAATAGCGGTTTATATACATTATGTCTGACAACAAAATTTACCGAGTAAATACTCAGAATATTGTGACACAAAAGTTAATTTGGACAGATTTTAACTGAATTATGTTTTATATCCCAAGGAACTGTCAGTTGTTACATATTAAATACTATAATTATGTTTGACCAATTTGAAAAGAAAATTCAAAAAAGTTGTTTTCGTTAATATCAGATGTAAAATTAATATCTCGGTGAATTAAATTAATCTTGCTAATTTTTATTTCATTTAGAATTATAAATTTGACACAATAAAAATTTAAAATACTAAATTGTAAATTTTCCGATAAAATAGTTTAAAGTAAATCATTAGAAATTCTAAAATTATTTATTAAGAATAATTCTTGTGTTTTACATTTCTTACTGTTTTAATTTTAAAATAAAAGATTCTTCTCAGATTCATACTTGTAGATTATATAAAATTTCCAAATTTATAATAAATTAGAAATTAAAAATTCAATAAATCTCTAAATGAAGGCGAAAAATGAATAAATAAAAATTTCCAAATTGGATGAATTCTAATCAACTTTGAATTTAAAAAGGTGTAACAATTAGTCAATTGAGTTTTTCTTTAATATTACGTTTTAAAGTTTCAGGATATTTAATTTTACATTTTTATCATCATACTCTCAAAAATCTATTAACTCTCTTCCAAAGTTGATTTTTATTAATTTTCGAAACAGCACGACAAAATCTAAAATATGAAGACTTCAAAGTTACATAATTTTGAATTCTAGTTGATTTAACAGAATAAAATATTTTATCTTTCAGGAATTATAATCATAAAATTATCTTAATACACATCATTATACAAATGAATTTAAATATAAAAAATTCGGGGCAGATCGTAATTTAACTCTCATTCGAATAATACTTAAAACATACTTAAGATTATATTTCGCAAACAAAAAATACTTTAAAAGATGAATGATGAATCGATAAAGCTTAAAAATGGCTTTTTAACAATTAATACAACGAAAACAATATATAAATGGTAATTTAATCAGAAAATTGATAAAAGCATCAATAATTTATCAGATTTATTTAACAAATATACCTTTAACAATAAAAATTACACAAAAATAAAATATAGATCTATAAAGAGTCAATTTTATTTTCTTTCACAACAAGTACTATTTAAATTTACAGATATATAAAATAAAAATATCTGAAAAACTAAGGGCTAAATATGATGAAATTCACATCTTATAAAAACTAAAAATGTTATCTTTGGCTGTATTTCCATTTTAAATGTTATTTATAAAGATGAATAACCAAGATAATTTTCAAGTTATTGATTTATTTTAGAAATAATTCAAAACGATTATCGATTGACAGATATCTTTATGTATTAAGATATAAAAGTAAAAATCCTTACCTTAAAATTTTTATTGTCGGTGTGATTAGTTTTCCACTGAGTACTAAACGAATAACAATAAAAACGAACGACTAAGGTTTTTTGTTTTCAGCAAACTTTATACGATTTTATTTTTGAATGGTCAATTTTAGTCTTTAAAATCTGGAGAATTAAGTTATATTTAATGTAAACATCAATTTCACTTACAGTTATGTTCAATCTGTTCCTAGGCATGCTTCAAAATAATAAAATTTTTATTTTTAAATTTATCATTCCTCTTTGGTATATTACTTTATGACAGTATGTATTGACCAGAATTGAAATTTTCAAAGATGTCTCCCTTGACAGATGGTCAAAACAAAAATATTTTTTAAAATATTCCCACTTATCAATATTTTCATGATTTGACTTAATTTTTGAAAATCTTAAGAGATTATCAACAATTTAGCCCTGAATATTATTATTTAACCACGGTTAACATGTGAAAGTTATAAATTTACATTAAAGACCATGGATAAAAATTTTTAAAACAACTTTATAAAAAATATTTTTAAAATCAAGAATTTAGCCAAAGACATTTTTTCAGAACTGAATTTAAACGAGCGTTTAACTTTGGTTTATGAATTATTCTGTTTTAATTTTCATTAAAATTAAAAAATATGTTGAAGCGTGCGTATCATGATAAAATTTCCCCCACCTTTTTACGTTTTTTTATTTACCTTTAAACTTAACGTTTATTAAGGCAAAATCTAGGTCGTAGAAATCTAAATTTTATTAGCTTTAAAATTTATAATTTTATATTTCAGCATTCATAAAAGCATAATCTTGGAATATTGATATAAAGTAAAAAACGCATCATTCATTAATACCAGCATTGATATTGCCAAAATGAATGATAGTTATTATTACGTTTTCCTCAAAATTCAATTATATTTTCAAATTTCAAATTCATTTCCATTAAAAATTTAAAAATTCAAACATAATACTTTTCCAAATTAATCTTCAACCTTTTCGTAATTTTTTCTCAATCTAAATTAAATGCGTATTAAATTCCATTAAAAATAAATTGAAAGTTTCAGATAATTCTTTTTACAAATTAAAAAATAATTGAACTTTTTTAAATTTGTTAAAAAGAAAAAAATGTATGACCTTTAAAGTTTTCCAACAATATATATGAACAAATTTTCTTTGCTTCGATCTGAGAGACTTCTTTTTTCGTTCAAAAATATATTTCAAGAAAACATAGAAAATCCCAAAAAAATATTAAATATGAAGACATAAAAGATCAATTCAGTTAAAGGTAGTTCCAAATGAAAAGATGCTTCAGATGTAAAGTTGATCGCAAACGCAGATGGAAGGATAAGGTAAAATACAACCTGACATTATGAATACAATATTTGTATTTGCATAAGATTCCTCACGGTCTTAACCTCTTAAAAGAACCTAACTCACGAGCCTATGTAAATATAAAACTCATTCCAAATAAACTTAAAAAGCTGTTTGTCTCATCCTTGCTCTTTAGAAATGGAATGACTGATGTTTTAATGAACGAGACTTAAAAAAACGAAAATTAAAAATATTTTATGTAAGTTAGATAAACCAAAAAACATCAGAAAGTAAAATTAATAATGTTCATCTGATGAAAATGAAAAAAATATGAGTAGAATTTTTTTACATTCAACATATTTTTACTAGTTTCCCGGTAATTTTTAGAAAATTAAGATAAAAATATTTAGGTATTATATGTTAACCATAAATATCCTCACATTTAATTGAATGAAAAACTCTAATAAAAATGTGTTTTTATAATTGGAGGATTATTTGAGGCTTATTTAAAAAAAAGAACATATTTTTCGTTTTTTAAATATAAAAACAATTTAGCGACAAAATGAATCTTATCTTTTGATAAATTAATATCAAGAAAGGAAAACATTTGTGAAATAGATTTTAATAAACCCCACTTTCTAAGATATAAAGTTAGATATTTAAAAGACAAAATTATTTGTTTTAAGATCCAAAAGACGTTTTAATAAAATCGAAATAATTGTTTCACAACATATCAATGAAATACCAAGAAAACATCTTCCTATTATTACCTTGAAACTTAATCCAAAGCTCTGGTTATGATTTCTTGTAAGATGAAAAACATTTAAAACTTTAAATAAACCTTATAATTATGTGTTAAGGTAAAAAAATTGTGAAAACAGCTCACATATATTCGTGTATTAAAATTAGGTTCGATGTAATTATTTGTAATCCAAAAAATATTTGAAAAAATGTTTTGATTTATTTAATTTAAAACGAATTTAAATAAGTGTTATCTCTTTCCGAAATTCAATAATATATGATAAATTTTATTTGTATTTTATTATCTACCTTTTTATAATTTTTAAGTTCTTATTTTTGAAATGTCGGACATAAAACAATACACCATCCTCCTCATTTTACTATTTTTAAAAAATTATTTGTTCAAACCGATGATAAAATAAATCTAAATATGAAGACATTCTTCATTTAGTATCAGTTATATTTTTAATGGTAAAATATAAAAACTAGAATAAGCTTTAATTTTTATCATTTTATTGTATTAATTCATCTGTAAAAATATTATTTTTATTAAATAAATTCTAATTAGCAAATTTATTTGGACTAAGGAAATAACTTCAGAGGTATCAAGGATTCATCGATGCATAAAATGACTCAAAAATAAATCATTTATGAAAATATAAAACTTTAAATAAAAAACAAATTCGAAATTTTTTCTCAATTAAATCGGCACATAAATTTTTTAAGGAGTAAATACTTGTAAAATTATTGAAAAATAATTATATTTATGACTTAAAATTTTTGGTAAACATGAAAAGAGATTTAAAATTAAAAATAATTATGAAAATAGACTTCATTAACAAAGTAAAAAATTCAAAATTTCTTTGATCTATATGTGATGCCAATCACTCTAAAAGAGGTATTTTACATTTTCCAAACTTTTAACTCCAAAATAGTTGAATTAAAAAATAATTGAGTTTAGAAGTGTGGAAATAAGAAAATTATCCTGAAACCAACGAATTAATAATGAATTAAAAATTAAATTTTGAATTCTGTTACGTTTATTATTATTTATTTGAAAATTTAAACAAATATATCTTCGAAAAAATGAACTTCGGAACAAAGAAACTTATTTTTAATTTAAAATTCTAAACAAATATTGCGATCATTTTCAAAACCACAACTTATTTCTCACAATATTTTTATCATATGAATTTTCTTTCAAAGTTAAAATTTTCGCACATAAAAGAGAATTATGCTTGAATGGCTTATTATTCTGAACATATAAAATTCAAATACCTTGAAAGTATTCGTGAGATCTTAATATTATGATAATACTCTTTAAAACCTCACATTTTAATTTATTCAATTTAAATGTCGTTGATAAATCTTTTTCTGCTTGACAGAATTAATATTAAACAAGGTAGGTTTCGATAATACCATTCAATATGGAAGTTATATTGATAAGAATTCAAAGGGTTATTTATTTATGATATACACAACATTCTCAACGATGATACTTTTCTTAAGAAGGTTTGATTAAGTTATTTTTTCTCTTTTCATGGTCCAATCATTGTAATCTGATAGAGAATGTGATTAACAACAATACTTGGATTTAATTTTGGTCATAAAAGAGCTATTTTTGGCACATCTCGTCAATATATCCAAATATTATCATGATTCAACCATAATATAATTTAATTTTAAATAATCCTCATTAATAAGAAATATAATAAGATTCTAACATCCTAAAATTTTTCATGAAAGTAAACGAAAAATATGTGTTACTTATAGTTTTTAGTCATAATATTATTGTAAATTGTCGTTTCACGAAATAAAATAAATATATTTAAATCTATAAAAACGTAGACCTTTATAATTTTATTTGAGTAGTTGATTTTTGTAATCATTGTAAGTTTTTAATGCTTGAAAACCGTAAAGGATTTCAATTATGTAAACCACATATTTTTATATTTATTATAACGTCTAAAGTGGCTGAGCCGATTTGTTTGCCAACAGATTACATATTCAATGTTTTTATTTGTGAGATCAGATCAAAGTCAAAAAATTAAAATTTTAACAAATATAAACGAGCATATAAAGATATGTTATGGAGAAACTATTAAATTTATGGAGTTTAATTTTAAACTCATACAAAATAAAAAGACACTGAGGAATTTATTAAACGGTTTAATTTTTCAGAAATAACTATACGTAAATATAAATTGGAAACAAATACTTCACGAATTTAAAGCTGAAAATATATTTATTTTCAATTATTTTGAATCATTTGATTAAATTTGGACGTCTATGTTTTATTCATACAGATTTTTACCTTAAAATACATCTTTTCAAAATACTTAAGGATAATTTTATTCAATTAAACAACGAAACGCGATCTATGTATATTCTTCCATCATTAAAATTCATATTTTTTAATTTTTAAGGGTTAGAATTAAGGAAAAATTTTCGTAAGCATGCTTTGAATTTTTGGTAATCATAACTTAATAATAGTAAATTTTAGGAATATGAGTCCAAATAAATATTTGTAAATTTTTTTCCAATATTTTTATTTTTCAAAGATATATTTCTGTGAATTTTTTTAATTCTTACGTCTTATCAGATGTCTCATTCAGAAAAGAGTGGAGTTTAAGATTACCTATCAAAACTAATTTTATTTTACGTTAATTTAACTCAGAAAGAAGAGGTAGAAATTAACGTTCAACGAAATAAGGTCGATTTAATTTTGAAAAGAGAATGAATATGTTTTTACCGGCTTAGATTCTCCCATTGTTTGAATTCGTGTACGAGAAAGAAAATCACATTTAAATTTGAAGGTGATGATCTTGCAAAATTTATGATAATTTAACTGAATTTTCAAAATGAATGAAAAATGCTTATTTAATGAGATTAGAACTGAAGAATCAAAACTTAATGTTAAGAAGAAAATCTATAATCAAGGACATATTTTTGCGTTTGAAGATATATAAAGATTTGATCCAAAATTAATTTACTGTATGTATGTAATACCTTTCAAAATTTCGAACTTGATCGATAACACTTTGTTAGAAGAAAAAATATGAGGAGTATGGTTTACAGAAATTCGGATTTCACAAAAGGTTGAGTTAATCTGGTAAGAAATATTCATTAATTCGGTTATCAACGGAAATATTCATAAAAGGATAAAATATTTAATCAACGTCAGGATCATGGAGATATTTATTTTGTGAATAAAACTTTAAAAACACGTATTAGGATTAATACTTGCAAATTTAATGAATTTAAATTAAGAGACGAAAATTTTGAGCAGAAAAGAAGAGAATTCAACTTATTTTCCATATATAAACAAATCATTATTTTCAATGTTAAATTAAAAATAAAATTTCAGAAATAGTGCTTCTTATTTGTTTGAAAGAAAGTGGATTAGTAAAACCTATCGGGACATCTTTCAAAGAAAGTTCTCGTCAATATTAAGTTATTCAGTAAAACTTTGCTTTCAAGGTTTTTACATTAAAGCATCTATGTTAAAATGTAAAAATCTGGTGTCAGGTAGTGTTGACTTATTTCTTTTGGTTGTTAAGTTATTCAGCATCTCTGCGTAAAAGGTACTTGAGAAGCTTCTACGGCTCTTCGCTTATCGTTATAGTTATGGAGGATAACCATTCTGTATACGGTTAAAATAACTCAGAATATTCTATTTAGTTTCCCTGAAGGCTCACAGATACAAATTACTTTAAGGTCTTTGACTTCTTCCTCAGAAAACGTCGAATACAAATCACAACTTTTATCTCTATTTCATTCATAAATTATTCCCTCTGAATTCGATACAAGAGCATTATCCAATAAAATATAGTTTTTTGAATATGAATATTAAATTAAATATATTTGATCAATAAATATACGATTTAAAATTGATTCTTCAGATTTCAGCTGTGAGGAAATGAGAATTAAAAACTGTTCGTGAAGCTCAATACACGTTGTAAACCAAATATATTTCTTTCAAAAACAACATGACAAAAATATTTGAATCTATTATCATTGATTTAATCATAATATGCACCCTTTGATGAATTCATGAAATATTTTTAAGTATATTTTGTAACCTTTTAACCATCAAACCGCATTAAATTAACATAAACTTATATTTTTGTGAAAAAATAGTGCCAGATTATCTTTGTTTTTTTTCAATTTTATTTATGAAATTCTTTGTATAATAATTTTCAAAAAATTAAAAGATTGAATTGTAATACAATTTTAATACTTTTCGAGTTTTCTACATAAGATGGTTAATTTTAAAAGCATATTTATATGATTCTAAAATGTCATATCATAGTTGTCAACTATAAGGTAAAAATTATTTAGTTCTCATCAAATTTAAAATGGATATATTGTTGTTCAACGCTGAAGATTGAATTTTCTTAAACTTTATGTGTCAAAATCCAAACGGCATTTTTAAAAGAACTAAGTTGTGCTCATAAAAGAAATTAAATTAAAAATTTATAAATCTACAAGACATTAAAATATTAAAGAGAAAATTTCTTAAATAAATGAATTAACTTGTAATTTAGAAAATAAAATTTTTATAAGGCGATTTATTTACTATTTTTCAGCGTGGATTGTTCATAAAACAACAAAATGATACAGTTGAAAAAATAATAGCTTGATTAAAATACCTATCTGAAAAAATGTTCTTTTAAAAATATTTTTCACATATTTTGAACAAAAATACAATTTAAAAACCAAAAAAGCATGAATCCTTTTTATGAATGTAAAATAAATTTAATGGTTTTTAATATTACACAAAGGTTTTCAAACAAGTCCATGTATTTGTGAAACATTCACTTGCCTTTTCTTGAGGTTTAAGATTGTGTCTACATATTCCACAATCTTCATAAATACTAATTTTTAAAGGTTTTTACTCTTTATCAAAGGTATATATAACCTAAAAATTCACAAACATCTGATGAATTAAAATAAAAAAACTCAGAGACAAGTAAAAGATAACCACACACATTTTATTGACAATAGGGTTTTTATAGATTATTAAACTATCTGAAATAAAATTAATAACATAAAAATGATGGTAAATAGGAGCTTTTCATTCAATTATATTTCCTGTAAAGTATGAAAATATTATGTAGTTTCATAAATAGTTTAACTTATATGTTAAAATCTGTTAAAAATAATGTTAGTTAAAAATTATTGACAGAATATAACTTTTATCTAATAAACTAGTGTTTGTATAATTTATAATTTTTTATATCGATATTTTTTGAATTCTAGTCGCATTATTTTAAAGAATTTAAAAAGATTTTAAGATTGCCCGTGTATGCTTGATTTTTATAAAAATGAAACATGGTCATCTTAGAATAAGAGAAGCTAGCCTCTAAAATCTAAAAATTTAAACATTAACTAGTCTCTTTTTTATATACAGTAAATTTCAAGAATTTACTAATTTAAATTTTACAACATAACAAATAGATAAATTTTTAGCCATGTCAAATTTTAGTATTTTTTAAACAATTAAAAAAACAACATGTGCGTGAGAAGTTTATTTGTAAATATACAACAAGCTAGCAAAATTTGATTTGATAAAAATAGCAACTATAGCGTATAAAATACCCCGGTGCATATAATTTTAATAAAAGAAAATTTCAATAAAATCATATTATTTTATTTCTTATGACTACGTTCCTTTTATTTACTTGTTTATCTCAGAAATATATTAATTTTTTTTCAAAAAAGAATGCATAATATACAAATATAGCTGTATTATGATTCATAAAACGATATTTATTTACAAATTAATGTTATTTGTAATTTTAGTTTTTGTTTTTCAAATTGATAACAATAAAAAAAAATAAAAAACAAAAAGATTTTATCAAAACTAACTCTCATAAATTTATTCTTGTTTTAAATATTAAGTTTCACTTTTTTAATACTGTTTGCAAGATACTCAATTAAACATCGGATCAACAAAAATATTTCCAAAATGTAATATAAAAGGGAAAAACACAAATATATAATGAAATTTAATATAAAATTAGTTAGAAATCCAAATACCGTCAATTATTTTTGATTACATATCATTTTTAAATTCTATATTCGTTCTTAAAATATGTACGTGAGAGAGGAATAGTTTTTAAGAACAAATTTAAAATAAAACATGTCAAAGAAAACAAAAATAGGTTATCTTATTAATTAAGAATTCAAAAATGATCGCATGGAATAAAATATTTAGGTTTGACTCCACAAATTAAACATTCTAGCATTATCATTATTTTTAACAACAAAACACAAATTTCAATAAAATCTATGTAAATTTAATATTTATCTCTCAGATTCATTAATATCTATAAAATATACCATAATTACTTTGTTGAAGTAATGAAAATAATTCAAGATAAACATTCATACAAGTGTGAATTTAATATATTTAGTGATTTTAAAATATTTATCTCATATATTTAATTTACCAAAAATCAAATATCATTCAAAGTTTTTCAAAATTAGAAATAAAGAATTACAATTTTAAATTAATAAAACAAGAGATAACATAAGAAATTCTTGGTTGAAAATATGGTTGAGTTCAGGTTCTTATGTATTTTCTTCTTTGTAAATGTATACTTTTTGTGAAGATAATTCACGATTTATTTATCAAAATTAAATATATATATTTTAACATTTATTTTAATTGAAGAAAAATGAAGGGAAAACAAATAAATTTATTTAAAAAAAATTAGAAAGTTTGAATATTTGTGAAATTAGTTTAACAAATAAAACTTTATAAGTCGGAATAAGTTAGTGTGTTTTAAATTTATTTTCCAAATTTTTATTTTTACTACATTTTGTAAATTTATACAAATTAAATTCTTACAATTTGAATACAAGTATATTTTAATATGATTTTTCGTGATACTTCTAAGATATTATACAATTTTAACTTTTTTATTTGAA